>MU134688.1:0-49060 GCA_015039355.1 Ramaria rubella
TTGGTGAAGCTCATTGTAAGCCACTTGGAAATCGAAGGAAATAGGGTCTTCAGAGATGGGAGTAGACATAGTGGAGATAGATGGAATATAGGGTGTGATGTAGAGAGTGTACCAGAGGGGTTCTGAACTGCTATGCACCTGAAGAAGTCGATTCAGAGACAATAGAAACAGCAGCCGGTCCAGTAAGTTGTCAGGCTTTTCTACTAGAAGGGCAACCTCCAGGGGAAGTGGAATATCACACTGAACACTGGCAGATGGGAATCCAAAGAGAAAAGCCTAAGGTTCCCACTGCCGAGATAACTACCTAAAGAAGTATGCAAATAAGCGCAGGAACGTACTGCAATTACATAACGGGGTTGGAATCCATTCCCATTACATAACTGGGTGCTTATGTGAAGGAAAATGAAGAATGAATGCACTGTGTTTATGTAACGGGGTTGGAATCCAATCCCATTATGTAACCAGGCGCTTAAGTAAGCGAACTTGAACGAAAAGATAGGGGCAAGGGAGATAATGGGGGGAAGGGAGAAGTGGGGAAGAATAGATAGAAAGAAGAGATAATAGAGAAGTGTAGAACCACATGAAATGGGGTTCCCCTTACAGGAAGGCTTTATTGATATCAGGGTGACCCTCATACTCATGGTAAAGGATGGGCGCAAATGGCGTGTAAAATGCAGTGCCATCTGCATTCTCCTTCCAACCGACCATATGTCAACAATTATCATAGCGCCAGCTTGGTTTGACAAAATTGTCAGGTGGATATCCAAAGATCCTAGACCCAAGACATGTCTGTATATGAGATGAGCTGTTGAAGCACTCTCGGTTTACTTTCGGAAATGGATCCAAAAGACAGTGGGTAGCGGTGTCATCATTGCACGGCTACTTACACTGGTGTTTGGCTCAGTGCACTTTGCTATCAGCAGCAACAAAGGTAGAATGAAGATGAAGATGAGGACATAGCAGTGACGATGATGATGACATAATATGCTGATGTAAGCGAAGACGAGATACAACAGCAAGTGTTACGTGATTGACAAAGCTGGCCTTGATGTAGACGTAGAAGTAGTAGTAGACTTAGAAGACTTAGACTTGAGACTTAGACGAGTGAATCCAACTGAAAGAGGTGAATTGGGGTACACTAAGGCGAAACAGGCCTTATATACATGAGCAGAACAACAAATGATGCGAGTATGCCATACAATGATGTTGTCGACAGCAGACAGGAGAAATGACTAATGGCGAGAGCAGAAAACCAAAATAGGAAGGTGGTTTGTAATGAAATGGAAAAATGAGTCAGGTGGTCGAAGAAATGAATGAAAATGTGGCAGCAAATTGGAAATAGAAGCCAGAAATAGAATAGAAGTGAGTCACAGACAATAGACCATGTGGAACAATTGGAAATAGAAGTACAAGAAAGAAGTGAGTGAGTCAGGTGATGAAAATGAGTCATAGCCATCCAATAGGATTCCAGTTGCTTGTCAAATATCTCCGAAGATGAGTAAGTGAGTCATGTGACTTGATGACGACTCAGAAACATGTGAACCAATCACAACACTTGGATACGAATTTCCTCCAGAGAGGGAATGAAGATGAGTCCTGCTTGATGAAGTCCTTAGGCACATAACCATAGCAAATCTCTGTTCCTGGACCAAACTCTTTGATATCCCAGTAGTTCCTGAGTACGATACAATGCCAACCATTCACTGGTTCATAGTTTGGGTCAAAGCCGATGATGTGGAAGGGAGCATGGAAGACAGGGTCAAATACCCAAATGCAATTGTGAATGCGATAAGGAGGATAGGAGGGGAATGTTCAGTATGGGCCTTCAGGAGATTTGACATATAGAGGATAGTACTGACGATGTGCAACTTGTGGAGGAGGACTGGACAAATGAACATCAAGGGGAGAACGTCGACTAGGAAGTTCGATGCATGGTCCAACGTGTATGTCTGGCTTGGCGGTCATCTGAAACAAATCATGGGATGTGGTGGCAGCAATGCTGGACGGCATATCGAAAATAGAATTGATGAAGATGGAACAAGTGTGGAGATGATGTGTCTGGCAGACTGGAGGTGGCACAGCAGATGATGGTCTGGTGAAAGCTGATGAAGATAGGCATGTGTGCAGTGAGCGTCTTTTGTAGTGTAGTAGGCACTGTCAAGTATCATGCTTGTCAGTGCTCACTGTTCATACCAGTGTTGAACTATCAATACTGTATTAGATGTTATAATTAGGGAGGAATTAAAGTCTACATTCAATTGGGTGAATGAAATCATCCTTGAAACCTTCATGGAATTTGGCAGGTAAGACCTCATGAAGGTCAGCTTGTTTGCCTTGTTGTTTCCACTCGATACCAGGCCTGAAGTGATCCACAGGTGAGTAGTCATGGTTAAGCATTGTTTGAAATGAAGCTTGGGTGTTCGTCATCCATAGCATATACATGATGATGAACTTCCCTCCCAGTTGACGAATCTTGTCGACAACCTTAGCTTTGACCTGAGCATCGCTCGTGCCCTCTCCAGTACTCGCTTTAGATTTCTTGGGCTTAGTCGCCACCACTTCTAATCCTGAGTTGGTAGGATCCTCATTCCGAAGAGCTGCCAGCTCATGCGTAAGAGCTGTAATTTTGGCCTCCATTTCACTCACACGTATTTGTTCATCACACTGGCGGTGGAGTTTGAGCTGGAGGAGATGGTAAGAATGAAGGCATAAATATGCTCAAACTCACCTTGTGAACCTTAGCTTTGCCTTGTCGTGATTGACCTGTGCTTGGTCGCTCTTCCTCTTCCTCCTCTGAATCTTGAACCAGGCTGTTATTGTTTATCACTCTTGTAAAATCTTCATCAGCATCCTCAGTGTTTTCAATGATGGGGAAGACTGATAACAGCCTGTACATCCTGTTTGCTATAGCTTCGAGGTCTGCATAAGCTTAAAGTTGGATTCAAAACACTGCTTCAATGTGACTGGCTGTTTCCACTCCTTCCTTATGCTTCCATCGATCTAAGCTTCATCATACCTTCCGATTCCATCTCAGATGTAGGCATCAATTTGACATTTTGATTGGATTTGCATTCTGAGTCATTGCCAACATTAACTTGAAGGCAGGAGCTTAAAAGGGCATTAGATAGTTGTCCATTATAATAAATACATGTTTAGCTGCAACACTTACCAGTGCACCACCGGATAGCTGATACTTAAAGAACTTACTAGTAGTGCGACTCCTGAGCCCCAGTTAAAAGTCCAAATGATCTTATTGGCTCTGAATGGGATACAAATGAGGTGACAAAGTTTCACAGAATCTATCTGACCTGATCTGAACTTTTTTCTGATGCAAATGACCCAGTCGATGTCAGTGACACCTTGTTTGAATGGTTTAATTCTATCATTTGGTCAAGTCAAGTTCACAATCATTAAGGCAACACATAAATGTTCCTGTGTGAATATTGAATGTGCTCATTTTTAGCAATTTACATAAGCTCCTGTTGATGTCACTTCCTGCTTCCTATAAGGGCAACCTCCAGGAGCAGTGGAATATCACACTGAGCACTGGCAGATGGGAATCCAAAGTATATAAGCACAAGGGAGGCTATAGCCAAGGATACATACCTGGCAGATGGGAATCCAAAGAGAAAAGCCTAAGGACTCCCACTGCTGAGGTGACTACTAACTAAGGAAAGGCTCCCAACTGACTGAATGTTTTGGGCACTTAAAATGGAAGTCACGTGACCTATGATGTAGCCCAGGCAGATTCCAACTTGCACACATAAGCAGGCACTTAAATCACAAATAGAAGCGCCAGCTGTAGAAGTGTGGTGTTCTTAAAGACCCACCATGAAGATTCAACTTCCAATGGGTCCTCCAGCACCCATAGGCTGTTACCCTGCACTTTTCATTGCACTTTGTCAAAAATGGACAGTGCACTAGCACGAACTAGTTACTAAGTCCAAATATCAACAAATTGAAATCATGCTTTATTCACAACTCAGATTGTTCAAGCATTCATCTATCCCATAAATTTCAAGACTTACTTACAATGATCCTTGAATCTCTCAAGCTTGCCATTGAACACCTGCTCACACCAGAAGAATTCCCAGCCGATCCACATTGCTTTGAGGTACCTGCTGATGGGTGGAAGGAGTGGCTTCGGTTATAGTCCAGAACCCCCAACTGGAACTGGCAACTCAAGAAGCCCTATGTCTCTAGTATGTCTCCAGCAGAGTCCAGCCAATCACATCTTGGCAGGACTGATTTGGCAATTAGATCCAGCAGCAAAACGTAAATGCAAGTACGTGTGGAAGAATACGTACAAATGTGATCCTGCTGGTCATTACTGGGACCAGCAAGATGAAAACCTAAGCCCACAAAAACTGTAAGAATGCATATTCTTATAGTAGCATATATGCTACTATCTAAGATATATAAGTCACCAGAGTGATATTATGTAAGCCACCCACGAGGGGCATTTGTAGATAGTGGACAACTATACAGTTGTCCACAAGTAATTAGATAAGCACAAATAACTCACTTGCAGACCCCAATAAAACATTGGCTGAGTCTGTTTAGTGTGATACATTAAGTTTCTGACACTTTTTTGACTGCCAATCAAGTTGGCAGCACTGCAATAAAATCCAAACAAGATCAACTGATCTTTTTGCCCAAACTGACGAGTTTAACACTCGCCGGAATTTTCAGAAACAGTAGACAGACATTTACTGTTGATTCTTCTAAAACAATAGAAGAACACCACAGTGTGGCTGAGAGATCAGAGATCTATGACTTCAATAAGAACTCGAAGCCGAGCATCTAGATCCGGAGAGGATCCAGATACATCTGGAGCCACAGCAAAGGGCCCACACAGGAGAGTTGAGCCTGCCCATGACATGGTCAGGCAAACAGGAATGCCAATGCAGATATATAGTCCTTGTAGAACTACGACACCCGTAGCTTCCGACTCCATGAGTTGAAAGCGAGTATTGGTGGATCTAAGAAGATCCACACCAGAGGAATCAGAAACAGATGAGATATTGCCCATTAAGAAAACTAAAAGAACTTCGACCAGGTTGAAGTTACGATCATCTCTCGATGAGTCGAAAGAAGTGCCGACAAGCAACACAGACAATTTGCCAGGAGTGTGAATGTCTCAGCTCCCGCATGTCCAAGAACATCACAGATCACGAAGTTCACCGTCCCAAACAGGGATGAGAGAACATGGGTCAGCATGCTGGGATGAAGAAACCCGGCAATACAAACATACAACCAGACATATTGCCCAGATTACAGGCCTCAAAGAGAGCTGTAGACACATAGATACTACCTGTGAAGTGAGCCAATGAGCGGCTGAGGCACCTCATGCAGTGGATGACGCCACGAACCAACTCCAAACCTTAGGAGATGGTATGGAACTGTGAATACAGTCCCTGGAGGACGAAGTACAAAGACCTTTACCTGGAAAGGTTCCCAAACGTGGAAACAATCCCAATAGGGACCGTGAAGTCGACTGCGAGGCTGAGAAGGCTCGCAAGAAACGAGACAGACAGAGGATGCCACCTCCATCTGGACCGAGCAACAGAAATGTTTCTTGTGAAGCTAGTGCTACCCTAGAGCAGGATAGAATCAGTACATGCTGGCATGCCAAGGAAGAGACAGATTGTGAGCTAGAGGCTCACGATAGATAAAATATCCACAAAGGAATTTGCAGATCGAAAAGAACATACAATGAGCAAGAAGTGCTCAAGGCAGTGACCCAACAGTCACTGCAATAAATGATGAACTCTGATGCTGATAGCATCAGTACCATGACTAGCACTCATGTTACCATTGAACTTGAGTTCAATCACTGGGATAGGATTGAACATAAGGCAGTGCGATGGAAACACCATGCGCGCTAGAACTCCGTGCTAAACACGTGTATAACCTAGTTGAGGAGGCATATATTACTGGAGTTGAAGGCGAGGCCTTCAACAAGCTGATCGAGCCAGTGAGAGTGGCTTGATCTGCCCTCAGCAGCAGTCATAGACTGAGGGATGTGTTCTTAACAGCTGACAAACATCGACCATTGTATCAGATCAATGAAGACATTGTTGATCCACTGGTGCAGCAGGATGTGAGTAATCACGTCCCCCACCTGCACAGGCAGATACAAGCGATACCACGTGCAGTATCATTAGCAGTTACAGATCCTGAACGGAGGGTTCAGGAGGTAGGAGGAAATCCATCTACTTATGTAGATGGAGTTGCAAGGATGGTGTGAGCTGCCCTTGAGAAACACAAGGACAGCAAGCCAGACAAGTCCATGCTTGCTAAAGCCGGAGTAAAATTACCTCACCCAGCAGAATATGCTGGGAAAGCAGATCTTGAAGAATTTGAGAACTTCGTCTCAGGAATCCTGAGATGGCTAGGCATAAATAGTCTACTGGGTCTGTCCAGCATGGAACTCCAGTTGAACCATTTGGGCACCCACCTCAAAGGCAAGGGATTGGAGTAGTATGCTCGAAATATCGAGCATCATGATCGAGTCATAGTTGACTGGACCCTTGAGAGTGCAATTGCTGGTCTACAACAGCACTTCCTACACGCACTCATGCATAGACATGCGTTGAACAAGTTTGACACAATCATTCAAGGGACTAGAACCATTCAGGAATTACTGAACAATATTATGAAGTACACAGCACGGATGATACATTTGCCTGATGAATATACGATCTGCAAACGGTTTGTAGCAGTGCTTTGAGAAGCACCACATCATGAAGTCCTAAAACTAGGCTACACAACAGAATTCAGTTCAATAACTGAATTGTATGAAGCCACAAAGGCAGTGGAGGATGCATCCCGATATGACATTGGGTCATGTAAGATGGAGTCCAGCAGCGCTCACGTACTGCAGGCAAAGCCCACTTCAACAAATAGTTGAAGTCAGGCTGTGCCAAGTTTGTCACGAGCTCCCAATACAGGGAGCCATTCTACAGCAAAGCAGATGACATATTGTCTGCCCAATGCTTGACCTCAAGCAGAGACGAGGCCAAGTGTACCCCAAACAGGGGTACAAGCTATGCAGAGAGCTGGAGAAGGAGCTCCTGCCACTTCTCACCCTCCACAGAAACCTCCTGGAGGTTCAGGAGGTCAAGGACGTAGCACAGAGCTAACGTGCTACGAGTGTGGACAAGTTGGGCATATCAAGCCCAATTGCCCACAGTGGAAGAACAAACCACACATAGCAGGTGCACGGTTGGAGGAAGTGGTTGAGCACTCAGGGAGTGCTCAAGAAGGGGAGGAGGAGCCACAAAGTGGCAAATTAGATGAGTGAATGGATGTCCAGGATGACCATGAGAGCGAAATCGGCAATGGACCAACAAAGTCCATTCCGATAGACTGCCATGGTCTATCAGGTATCGGCAGGGTATGCAATAACCCTGCTGGTCATCTATTATCCTTCTTTGCAGCCTGACAGGCTTCACAGGATCCACAGAATGACTCTATGTCGGCTACCATTCCCGACCACCAGTATGATCACCTGATGTACTTGTCAGTTTTGAATTGCCCAAAGTGGCCAACTACTCTATGTGCATGATCGATAATTATCTCAACCATGCTCCTCCCCTTGGAAAAAACTTCCCGGGGGAGACACACTACATCTTTATTGAACTGGTTCTTTGTCCAAACCAGTCCATTTCTCACCCCAAATCAAGGGTGAGCCTCAGGATTTGCCAATACTTTTTTGAGTATTGGATCTGTTCCATAGCCATTGGCTACAGCTCGTTTTAGGTCAAACTCACATCCTACACGTGAACATAGACTCTCTGAGTCTGCACCCGACGCTGTAACTAGTACATCGTCCTCCTCATTACCTTCCACCTGTGTGGAAGGTTCTTCCCCTGCTTGTTTCATCTGCTGCGTGTCTATGACACACTGCTCTGTCGCATCTTGTAATCGTTGTGACCGTCACGCTGCAGCCATTCATATTTCTACAAATCTATCCATTGGGATAAATTCTCCTTCCAGGTCTAGCCGCACATCCGCATCGATATATTCTTCAGCTGGGTGACTTTCACCCTGCTTGTCATTCTCGTAGTAGCGCGACAGACAGTCGGCTACCTTGTTCTCCACCCCTGGTACATGTACTGTGGTATAGTTGAATCTGGAGAGAAATTCCCACCAGCACACCTGTCTGTCTGACAGATGCTGTTGTGTCTCAAAGTATTTGAGACCTTTGTTATCCATCACCAGTGTGAACTGGCGACCTAGCAGCTTATCCTCCCACTTCATAAGTGCTTCAAGGATAGCAATCGTCTCGTGCTCATGCATTTTGTAACGCTGTTGCGTGGGACTGAATTTCTTTGAGAGAAATCCTGCTGGACAACAAGTCGTCCAGTCCAAACCTTGTCTGTAAACTGCTCTGACTCCAGACTTGGAACTGTTGGTCACAACCCAAATGGGTTCTGTACTAGCATGATTTATAGGCTTCAAACTTGGAGCCTTACATGCTAGTGCTTTGATGGATTCAAAACACTTATCCATCAAGGGTGTCCATTGAAATGTCCTATTGTTGCATGCACTCCCTGATAAGGGAGTTGTATATGCCATCAAATCTGGCATATATGGTGCCAGATACTGCACAAGTCCCAGAAATTGTTGGACATCATTAAATGTTTGAGGTCTTCTCCAACCTCGAACCTTCTCCATTTTATCCACATTGGCATGTATGCCCTTGTCATCTATTATGTGACCAAGGCATTCCATGCAAGGCGTACAAATCAATCTTGGATCAATTTCCGCTGAGGAACAAATGTGCCTTGCGTAAAATATCAAACACCTTTCGAAGGTGTTTTTTGTGCTCTTCTATAGAGCTTGAATAAATGAATATATCGTCCAAGTATACGTGGACTGATCGACCAATTTGGTTACAAAAAATCAATGTCATGAGATGTCGAAATGTAGATAGCACACTACAGTTGCCAATCTGCATAACCTGGCTTTTGAATGTACCGAATATGGTCACGAAAGCCGTCTTGTCGACATCCTCCTCGACTACGTGTATTTGTTCGTACACATCAGACATGTCATGCCAGATTGTATCCTGGTCTGGGAAGGGCGTAATGTCCTTCACCGTGTTGTCATTGCGTAGACATAGGTCTATCACTGTTCTGAGCTTTCTGTTTTTCTTCGGAATGCATAGTGCTGGTGCTGCAGAACATACAGACACTGATACCCACCAACCAGTGGTGGTATACTGGTCGACTTTGTCGATCAGTTCATTTCAAAGTGCTTCTGGGCACTTCGGTAACTGATAATGAAACTGTTTGGTTTCATCTACAAACTTAATTTCGTGGTTGATCTCCCTCAAAGGATGAAGTTCTAATGGCACACCTCTGAAGAGGTCTGCGTACTCTAGCTCCCATCTTCCCCTTAGTTTGGGAAAGTCATCCACCGTCAATAACAGTTGCTTGGTGCCAGTACATCCTTCAGTAATCCTGTCGGTACATTGGTCGAGTAGACTAATGTCAATGTTTCTTTGGTTTTCTTTCCATTTTCCCTTGTCTCACCTCCCATCTGGTGAGCTCGTCAATGGCTCTACATGCAATGAAGAGCGATTCGCAAGTCACAGTTTGTGGCTCTTCAGTTTAGTTTGGGCTTAAGACTCATGATTCAAGTCTTGCGTTCAGCTGGGTTTGTATAGTCCAGCTGCTCTTCCCAAGCATTCGCGTGGTTCTGAATTACTTCCTTTCCCATACGGATGCATCCCTTGTCTCTAAAGTCAAGGGATATCCCTAATTTACGTAGGAATGGTGTTCCTAGTATTGCATCATAATAGTCTACATTCACTATATCGAAGTATTCCTCAATATTATGCTCACCAAAGTGGATGTTGGTGTGCATTCCATAGTTGATGGTTGACTTACTGCCAACACATGCTAGCTGTAGACCAATTGGACATTCGAGTTCAAATGTCTTAATGCCTACAGCACGTATGAAATCTGGAGAGAGCATAACTCCCTCACACCCACTGTCTAGTAGACAATGGGCTCTGACTCCACCAATCTCCCAATACCCATTTGGGGCGCATCTTATCCTGTGGTCTGAACCAATGATCATAGACAGGCTCAATGGTCCTGTCTACGACTCCCGCGTGGGTGCGGAAGTCATTGTTTCGACTTAAACCACCACTGATTGTGGTAGTTGGGGTCTGCGCCGCATATATGCACCACCTTTCTTCATACTATCCTCCTAGCATACTCCATCTGCTCAATACAAGCTTTGCGTTCTCGTATCGTCGTTGTCATCCCATTGATAAGACGTGAGCTCCAACTGGTAATCAGTGACTAGTTTGCCGATTCCATCCTCATGGCCACCCTGGACATCCATTTGCCCATCTAGTTCGCCACTTTGTGGCTCCTCCTCCCCTTCTTGAGCACTCCCTGAGTGCTCAACCACTTCTTCCAGCCGTGCACCTGCCATGTGTGGTTTATTCTTCCACTGTGGGCAATTCGGCTTGATATGCCCAACCTGTCCACACTCATAGCACGTCATCTCTGTGCTACGACCTTGACCCCCTGAACCTCCAGAAGGTTTTTGTGAAGGACAAGAAGTGACAGGAGCTCCAGCTCCAGCTCTGCGTAGCTTGTACCCCTGTTTGGGGTACGCTCAGCCTCGTTTCCACTTGAAGTTGAGTGTTTGGTGGACGATATATTGTCTGCATTGTGGTAGAACGACTTCCTGTATTGGGAGCTCAAGATGAGCTCAGCACAGCCTGATTTCGACTAGTTGTCGAAGTTGGCTTTGCCTGCAGCGCATGAGCACTGCTAGGCTCCATCTCATGTGACCCGATGTCATATTGAGACACATCCTCTACAGCCTTTGCAGCTTCATATAACTCAGTTATTGAACTGAATTCTGTTGTGTAGCCTAATTTTAAGACTTCATGACGCAGCACTTCTCGAAGTGCTGCTACGAACTGTTTGCGGATCGTATGCTCATCCAGCAGATGTATCATCTGTGCTGCATACTTCATAATATCGTTCAGTAATTCCTGAACAGGTCTGGTCCCTTGCACAATTGTGTCAAACTTATTCGATGCATGCCTGTGCATGAGTGCATGAAGGAACCGCTGTTGTAACCCAGTGATTGCACTTTCCAGGGTCCAGTCAATTATGACTCAATCATGACACTCAATATTTCGAGTGTACCACTCCAATGCCTCACCCTTGAGGCAAGTGCCTAAATAGTTTAATTGGAGTTCCGTACTGGATGGTCCCAATAGGCTATTCATGCCTAGCCATCTCAGGATCCCTGAGATAAAGTTCTCAAATTCTTCGAGATCTGCTTTCCCAGCATATTCTGCTGGGTAAGGTAGTTTTACTAGCTTTGGCAAGCATGGATTTGTCTGGCTTGCTGCCCTTGTGTTTCTCAAGGGCAGCTCGCACCATCTTTGCAACTCCATCTACATATGTAGGTGGATTTCCTCCTACCTCCTGGATCCTCCGTTCAGGATCCGTGACTGCTAGTGATACCGCACATGGTATCACTTGTATCTGCTTGTGTGGCCAGGGGACGTGAGTATTCACGTCCTGCTGCACTGGTGGATCAACAATGTCTTCGTCAATCTGATACAACAGTCAACGTTTGTCAGCTGTTAAAAATGCATCCCTCAGTCTATAACTGCTACTGAGGACAGATCAAGCCACTCTCCCTGACTCGATCAGTTTATTGAAGGCCTCGCCTTTGATCCTGGCGGTATATGCCTCTTTGACTAGTTTATCTGCATGTCTAGCACAGAGTTCTAGTGCACGGTGCTTCCATTGCGCTGCCTTATGTTCAATCCTATCCCAGTGATCGAACTCACATTCAAGACTAATGTGAGTGCTAGTCGTGGTACTGATGCTATAGGCATCAGACTTCATCATCTCCCACAGTGACTGTTGGGTCACTGCTTTGAGCACTTCATGCTCATCATAAGTTTTTTTTGATCTGCAAATTCCTTTGCAAATATTTTCTCTATCACGAGCCTCTAGCTCATGATCCGTCTCCTCCTCAGTATGCCGGCGTGTACTGACACTGTCTTGTTCTATCATGGCACTAGGTTCTTGAGGACCACTTCTAGTGCTCAGACCAGATGGAGGTGGCATCCTCTGTCTGTCTCACTTCCTGCAAGCCTTCTCTGCTTTGCGGTCAACTTCACAATCCCTATTGGGATTGTTGCCACGCTTGGGGGCCTTTCCTCGCAAAGGTCCTTGTACTTCCTCCTCCAGGGACTGTATTAACAGTTCCATACCATCTTCTAGTGTTTAGAGTTGGTTCGCGGTGTTGTCCGCTGCATGAGCTGCCTCAGCCACTTGCTGGCCTGCTTCACGCATAGTGTCTATGTGTTTACAGCTCTCAAAGAGAGCTGTAATCATCCAGGCAATGTGTCTAGTTGTATGTTCATATTGCTGGGTTTCTTCATCCCGGCGCGCCAACCCTTGCTCTATCGTCCCTGTTTGGGACAGTGAACTTTGCGATCTGCGATGTTCTTGGACATGTGGGAGCTGCAACATTCGCACCCCCAGCAAATTGTCTGTGTCGCTAGTCGGTGGCTCTCTCAATATTGAGAGACGATCATAACTTCGACCTAGTCAAAGTTCTTTTAGTTCTCTTAACAGACAATATATTGTCCGTTTCTAATTCCTCCGGTGCAGATCTTCTTAGATCTGCCAATACTTGCTTTCGACTCCTAGAGTCGAAAGCTATGGGTGTTGTAGTGATACAAGGACTAGCTATCCTTGTCAGTGTTCCCATTCGCCTGTCCATATCATGGGCATGCTCAATTCTCCTGTCTGGGCCCTTGGCTGTGGCCCCAGACGTATCTGGATCCTCTCTGCATCTAGACATTTGGCTTCGATTCCTTATCAAAACCATACATCTACGATCTATCAGCCACACTGTGGCGTTTTTCTATTGATTTAGAAGAATAAACAGTCAATGTCTGTTTACTGTTTCCAAGAATTCCGGTGAGTGTTAAACTCATCAGTTTGGGTAAAAAAATTGGTTTGATCTTTTTTGCAGTGCTGCCAATAGTTTTGGCAGTCAAAAATGTGTAAGAATCTTAGTGTTCGCACTAAACAGACTGTGCCAATATGTGTATTGGTGTCTGCGAGTTGTGTGGTTACAAGTAAGTTCTGATTGCTTATCTAATTACTTGTGGACAACTGTATAGTTGTCCACTACCTACAGGCACCCCTAGTGGGCAGCTTATATAATACAACCCATAAGCCACTCTGGTGACTTATATACCCTAACTAGGTGAGTAACCTGTGCTACACACGGGCACCCCATTAGGCATTTGCTAGTTCTGAATATATTCAAATTAAAATATTTCTACATGGCTACACCTTTAAAATTACATTATTCCTGTGTCTTCAAACAGCCATTTTTTTTCAAGTTGTCCAAAGTCAATGTACTACTTATCTGAGTTAGGAATACAAATACTTACTCAAGTTGGATGGACCAGAACATCCTTACAGCAGTTTGCATAAGTTAAGGTTCCAGCTGAACATTTGAGCCCAGGCCATTTTGGAAAGAGATTATTAGCTATGGCAATGAGTTTAGCAGATAATCAAAATGTGTATAGCAGATAATTATGGCATAATTAGTGGCTACAATACCAACTAAAAATACAAAGGTTTGGAGCTTATATTTTTTCCAGTTCCTTGCCAGACTCAGAGTGAGACAGATCAAATGAAAAATGGTTCCAATTGTTTTCTTTCTTAGATAGTATTTTTGTCACTAATTATGCCATCATTATGTGCCATATATTTTTTGATTATCTGATACACTCATTGCTGTAGCTACTTATTTTTACAAAATGTGCTCAGGGTCCCAATTTTGACTGGCACCTTAACTTATGCAAACTGCTGTGATATTTGTTGTCACAGCACCTTCATTGTCAAGTGACCAGTGCTACACATGGTACCTCATTATGACTTTAGTGGATTTCTATATTTGCCAATGCCTGTATTGTTATTACATGGTGAATATTACATGTCACATGGCCTTGCTAATGCTCAGCAGTTTTTTTGCATTGTCCTATCAAAAAGTCAGCAATATGTCCAATAGTTTGCATCCCTGATTTTGTACACAGATTTTTCTGTTTGTGATTTTTGAATCAGACATGATTTTCTCAATTCAGATTTAGATTGTTCAAATCAGACTCTCTAATATTGCCTGATTTGGACTTGCATAGTCTAATTCAGAGTCAGATTATCCATTTGGATTGTTCAAGTTTGCTTGAATCAGATTAATTCAGGTTGTCCAGTTCATAGTGTCAGATTCAGAATTAGATTGGCTGGTTCAGGGTTGGATCATTCAATTGAGCATGGGATCTGCCAGTTCAGAGTCAGAGTGGGTGGTCAGATGATATTGTTCAGAGTTGGATTGGCTGCTTTGGAATCATATTGGCCACATTGGAGTCAGATTGTCAGATTCAGGATCAGAGCAGATAGTTCAGTTGGATTGTCCAATTTCAGGTTGATTCAGAATCAGTTTGGCTGGATGTTGTCAGATTGTTTAAAAAAACAGACTGTCTGATTCAGAATCTGATTGCCCAATCCAAAGTCAAATTGTTTGACTCAGAATCAGGCAATCCAATTTGGAATCACATTCATTGGTTTGGGTAACTTGGGAGTCTTGGATTGTCCAGTTCACTGGATTATTTCATTCAGAATCAGACAGTCCAATTTAGACTCAGATTGGCCAGTTCAGAGTTGGCTTGTCTGGTTGCAGTCAGACTGGCCAATTCAATCAGATTGGATGATTCAGAGTCAGATTAGAGTTACATATCCCAATTCAGAATCATATTGGCCACTTCAGAGTTGGATTGATGAAGTTGGAGTTAGATTATCCAAGAATTGGATTGTCCAGTTCTCTGATTGGTAGACTTGGAGTCAGATCATCTGCTTTGATATAAAATTGGCCCAGTCTGAGTTGCATTGTCCAATTTGGGTTACAGCTGGTTTGGAGTAAGATTGTCCAGTTCAGAATAACATTGGCTGGTCTGGAGTTTAATAATTTGTTCATTTTGGAGTTGGATTGTCTGAGTTGGAATTTAATTGGCCAGTTTGTAATTGTCTGGTTCAGAATCAGATTAACTGGTTTGGTGTTGGATTGTCTGAGAGTTGGATAATCGGTCCAGTTTGGAGTAAGATTGTTCAATGTGGAATCAGAATTCTAAGTCTGATCATCTGACTTGCAGTCAGATTGTTTGATTCAGAATCAGACAGTCTGGACTCAACCCTCAAATTTGCTGGTCCAGAGTTGGATTGGCTGATTTGAAGTCGCGTTGTCCAGTTTGGAGTTAGATTGTCTGATTTAGACATAGATTGGTGGATTCAGACTTGGCATTGGATTGTCTGATTCAGAATTGAAGTGGCCAGTTTGGAGTTGGATTAGCAGGTTCAAATTTAGATAATCTGTCCAGTTCATATTTGGAGTATCTGGTTCAGAATTAGATTTATTGAATCATAGATTGGCTGGTTCAAAATTAGTTTGGCCATTTGGAAGTTGGATTGTCCAATGCAGGATTGGATTGGCTGGTTTAGATTTGCACTGTCCAGTTCATATTTTTGGATTTGGCTTATTGGATTCATATTTGGAAATTGGAATCTCTAAGTCAGATTCTCAAATGGGAAACTATTTTATTTTGACACTCAAGGCTGCCCAGGAAGTCTCAGGGCCAGAAACCCTAACCCTAAAGTTACCTGAGAAGGCACTGTTGTGTTATTATTGTTATTTTATCAGGGTGAGGTTCAGGCAAGTGCCAGGGAGGTCCCAGTAGCCTCCCTGATTTTTGCTGTATTTTTCTGTATTTTTTAGGGCTGCTCTGGGGCTCCAGGAGCATTTATTTGGCTTACCAAGCCTCTTACCAAGCATCTTACTCAGCATACGCCCATGGACCCACCATCGACGTTTACTATATAGATTAGTAGCATATATGCTACTGTAAGAATCTACCTTCTTACAAAAACCCATACAAAATTCCAAATATTCCCCACATTTTCCACCTTACAAAACTTCTGGGAAAATTCACACTTTTCAAAAGATTTTGCAAAACTTTTTGCAGTGAAAAATTCATTGTGGTCTCTGGTGAGTGGATAAGAGTTTATCCCATGGATAATCATTCTTCCATATGGGGTAAATGTGGTAAATGTTCTGCAGCCATGTATTTCGATAACTACAGTTTTGGTGTTTTATTTATATTGCCTTTCTTTTGCCTCTGGCCTCTATCCCTGCGCATTTGTTCAACAAAGTCAACAGGTTACAGGCCCTGAAACAAGCTCAAGCCTCTTTTTGACACTTGTTAGGCTTTGGTACTTGTCACTGCACATTTGAATGTCCTTTGAGTCAAAAACTTGTCCTATTACATAACTAATGAGGGCTCTGGCACATACACGGCTTATTTTTTTGTTTAATCATTGATTTTTGCACTCACTTCTGGGAAGGACTCTAGTCGACTTGTTTTTTAAAGCACATATCCCCCCCTCTTATATTCTTTCAACTTCTATTATCACTATGCCTGGAGACTCAATTGCCAAGCTCAATGAGACCAATTACTACACTTGGGGTCTTGTTATGAAGGCACTGCTCATTTGCAAGGACCTTTGGGGTGTTGTCGATGGTACTGACACACATCCTCCTGGTATCCTACTTTTAAAGCTGTCAGAGCTTATGAGAAGAAGCTGCAGCAGGCGCAAGCTGAAATCACCCTCAATGTTGAGCCTGACCAGCATCCCCATATCTGTGAAGGGAGTCCTGCCAAAATCTGGGAGAGCCTTTGCCAATTTCACATGGCACATGGTTTTCCTTCCTGACTCACAATGCGCCATCACTATCTCATGATGAAGAAGTCTGATACACAGAGCATGCAGACATGGATTGCCAATGTCAAGTATCTTTCTTTTCGTCTCAGCCAGGCAACCATCCCCATTTGGAATGTCAATCCAGAACTTCAAGATGCCATCAAGGCATGGGTTAAGGCTAGAGAAGAAGAGGATATGTTCCTCATTCTTACTAATGGTTTAGGGGAGACGTATGACAACCTGGTTGTTGCTCTTCATTCTACTTCACCTGAGAAGCTAACTCTTGATTACATCATCACTTGTCTTCTTAACAAAGAAGCACACCAGCTGAACCCAGACCTGATCTTGATCCCCAGCACACCAGTAGAGGCTCAAGCACTCACTGTTAAGGTTCATGCACATGCTGCCAAGTGATCACCAAGCATCATTTGTCACAATTGTGGTGGCAAAGGACACTACAAGGCTGAATGCCCCAGCTCCCAGATGATTCTAATGAGAAACCCCCCATGGGAAAAGAAACCCCAGGTTTCTGAACAAGCAACTGATTTAGGCAAGCAGGGATGGTTTTGGCACTTAGCCAGAATTTACTTAAGACTTGATTAGGATCTCAAACTAGTTACTAGTGCAGTACTACATATACATGATGTGTATAGCCACATGTAGACCTCCTCAATTCTATTGTCCCTGTTAGTTCTTCGCCGGCATGGGCATGGGCCAAATTACAGGGATGACCAGTGGTTGGGTCAGGTGCACCAGGTCACAAAAGCATGGGGACAGGAACATTGGGACACCTCGAGGTGTCCCAACATTCCCATGCTTTTGACTGTTCCAAAAAGGGTTTGTCCTACCAGACCCTGAGTGTTCGGCAGTGGGTTTACCCACCCATAATGCCTCCCTGTCGACACAGGCATCCTGCCCAAGAAGACCCCTCCAATGCAGTACACCTCCATGCAGTCAATGTCAGTGCTTGCACCCCTGTGCAGTACCTCCACACAACTATTTGTGATGACAGCAAGTGTCTAGTTTCCATTCCTCATGCTCCCCTGTGGTAACTACTGCTGTCAGAACCCAGCCACCAAGTTGAAGGGCTCATGGGGATTTTAGAATTGATTGATAAGTTCCCATGGGTTTCCCACCACAGGAGCTTCTTGAGTGTCCACTTGAGCTTTGTTTGAGGTCCAGACCATGCCAAACAATCCACAGGAAATGTGGGAGCTCTGGAGTGTGGCTTGTACTTATAGTGCTGAAAAGGTTCTTTCAGCCAGCCTGGACTTTGCATGAAAATGGTTGACAGCAATCTGCTAGTGCCTGTCAATGTTACCCTGCAGCTGCACCTCTAACTTCGGAACGGTCATAGGTAAGGTAATAAATGATTGGCCAAAGTCAGGGTTGTAATCACAATTGAATGCAACTTTCAAAGTTAGAAAGTTGAGAAAAGTAGCATACCTTGGAGAAACCTAGGTTTCTCATTAGAATTATCCCCAGCTCCCCTCAAGATGATTTGCATGACTCTGAAAGGACCCAAACATCATATGCAACATCTGCTACTTCAGACACAGATTTTGCATTTTAGATAACAGTATCTCTGCTTCAATTATGGGAGAGTGTTGGTGTATATTAGTAATATCGCAGTAGCTAGCCATGTATTCCGATAACTTGAACTACAGTTTCGGCATTTTATTTATATTACCTTTCTCTTGCCTCTGGCCTCCATCCCCACGCATTTGTTCAATAAAGTCAACATCATGGGGGGTGTAGGGTCGCCACAGCTGTCTCTCCAGCCTTTTTTATTTTTATTTTTATCATTTAGGCTTGTGTCCTATATATCTTACTTATGTGGACGGATATCCAATAGCGCGCGATGAACCACGACCCATATATAATATAAAATTGCCAGACGGACGGAGCATACATACAAAGCTGTCAGAGACCTAAGAGTTTTACTAACGTTCGACGCCTAACAACAATCACCTCACGCGCAGTCGAAAAAAAAAAAAAACCCCCCAACAACGAACAACGAACATTAAGAACAGTTTACCCTAGCTTAACGCGCATATACACGGAGACTCCAAAACCCAGGCAGGCCGCAGATACCAACCACCTCACAATCAAATCGACCAATCGCAATGGCCCGGAACGAACGAGATATTGCAAATACGGGTAGAGCATCGATCACCAACAAGACAGAGAGAGTCGACAAAGGCAGAAACAAAAACAAAAACAAAAACAAAATGGGAAACTAACAGACTAAAACCGGAAACACGGAGATGGAAAGGAAAGGGGGACTAGGACTAAAACAGAGGGAGGCAGGGGGACGATGATGCATGGTGTGGGGTACGTACGGATAGGAAGAATAGATGGACTCGGATGCATGGATTGTGTAAAGTGTAAAGTGTACGGTGTAAGTAAGGCAGTGCATAATGAGAGGGGAAGGGGGATGTTGGGCGGGGAGGAGGAGCGGGGGAGGGAGCCTGGCAGTGTCGTGTCGTCTGTCGTGATTTTAAACCTGATGAACTCGATTGGATTGCCAGTGGGGCTCCGGGCTGGGTTGTGGACTACGTATGGACAGTGAAGCGTGAAGTGAAGTGGGAAGTGGGAAGTGGGAACTGGGGTGGTGTGTAAGTGAAGGGTGTGAAGTTTAAGGGTGTAAGGGTGTAATTGTGAAGTGTGGGGGGTGTGTAAGTGAAGTGAAAGGACTCGGACGTGGTGTAGGGATGTGTGGTGTGTCTAGGTGGAACGGAGCAACGGCAGATGGACGGGCACTGTATACGTATGCGGTGTGGTGATGTAGTGGTGGTGGTGGTGGTGGTGGTTGTGGTTGGGCAAATTCGCGTCAGCGTCGAGCGACGTGTAGGTGCCAGTCACGGTGGTGCGTGCATGTGCGAGGATAGTGTTCAACGCATGGTGCGCGGTACCTGCAGTCACCAAGCTGTCGACTCTAGAGACTAGACGGGAGGTGTGAAGATTGGGAGAAAGAAAGAAACAAAGAAAGAAAGGAGAAAAAAATTGTGGGAAGTGCGAAAATGGCTCGGAGCGCAGAGCGCGGTCACAATTGCACGTTTTTGCAACTTTGCAACTTTGGGATTGGAGGACTGACGTCGGACGCGGAATGTCACGGTTGGAAGTGGGACTGAGCGTGGAAGTCCGAGTCTGAGAAAGGTAGTGGCAAGGTAACGGCGAAGGCAGGGCGAAGGTGACGGCGAAGAAAGGCAAAGAAAGAAGGAAAAATAAAATAAAAGAGGACAGAAGGAAAAGGACGAGCACGAGCACGGGCACGGAAGAACAGGACGACAGTACCACAGAAACGGGGGGAACGAAAAAGATGATTATAACCAAGAAGAGACAGAAGACGTAGGACGGAGGAAAAATAACAGTGGGAGATGGGATGGACAAAGCAAATGAGTCATGAAAAATCGAGCTATGGAAACCACGGACTGTGCTGTAAATACCCAACGGACTCTACACACCCAAACCCACCCAACTTCCCACCCATACGCATACCCAAACTCAAACCAACTCTAAAACCCCCCACCAACGAACCCAACCCAATACAACCCTCACCGACCTAAACCCAACCCTCACCACCTCAACGACTCTAACGCACATCAAACGCACATCAAACACCCCACCCCACCACCCCAACAGACCCCGCACAGAAAGCCATGTAGAACGCAGCGCAAAACACATAGGAGAAAGGAGAGAGGACGGAGGACGGATGATGGAGGACGGATGATAGATGGTGCATGACAAAGGACGGGTGATAGATGGTGCATGATGGAGGACGGATGATGGATGACGGATGGAGAATGGATGACGGATAACGGATGGAGAATGGAGGGAGTGAGACCGGCCCCCGCCTATGCAGAGACCTGCACCTCCGCAGGCTTGCCGTTCCCCAGGGCAAGATTTTCGGGGGCGGTTGGGGGTGTGGGCGCGGGCGCGGGTGTCGACGCGGTTGGTGCGGTTGGGGGTTGGTGTTGCGGCGTGGGTGTGGGCGCAGCGGCGGGGACGAGGGGGGGTTTGGGGGTGTCCTGGGGTTGGGTGTTAGATGAGGGGGGACAGTGTGAGGGGGAGGGGTGGAGTGGAGTAGAGTAGGAGGGAGGGAGGGGAAGAGAAGAAAAGGAAAGAAAAGAATAAAGGAAACGCAAATGCGAATATGTCAGATAAAGCGCAACGCAACGCAAGTACCACGAAAGACGCGTGCGCGCAACAGCGAGTCCAACCCCACCTCTACATATGCATCGCACTCCAAAACCACCACACCCAAAGCCCAAACTCCCAACCCCCAAAACACCCAGAACCAAATCCCCAAAAATCCAAAAACACCCCCCCCCAAAAAAACCCAAAAACCAAAAAAAGGGGGTAAAATTCCAAGTTCAAATACGCACTTTACCACCGACACCCGCACCTGCACCCACACCCCCTCCCGGCCTCGGCGACGTCGTCCTGCTCCCCCCCGCACCCGCCGCACCACTCCCACACTCCCCGCCCACTCCCACTCCCACTCCCCACACCCGCCCCGGCACCACCCACCCCCTCACGCAACAACTGCGCCGCAGTAGGCCCCGTCCCATTCACAGCATTCACCCACCCATTCATATGCGTATGGCCGTTCACACCCAGGCTCGACGCCGCGTGCCCGTTAGCGTGTCCGTGCCCCTGTCCTTGCCCGTGCCCGTGGCCGTTCGCGCCTAGGACTGGGAACTCATCTGCGCTCGGGACGCGTTGTTGCGTGTGCGTGTGGTGCCCCTGCCCCTGGGGATTTTTATGATGCGCAGATTTGGAGATTGCGAAGGAGTGCCCGAAGCCGGCGGGCTGTGCGTGGTGTGGGGCGGACGTGCTGGGTGTGGATGTGCCCGTGCCTGCGTTGTTGTGTGGGTGTGGGCCGCTGGAGTTCGGGTTTTGGGTTTGGGCTTGGTTTTGGTTGGCGTTTTGGTTTTGGTTCGTGGAGTTGGGGTTGGGGCTCTGGGAGTGCGGAGGGAGGGAGGGAGGGAGGGGGGGAAGGCGCGTTAGTATATGACGTATCAGTGCAGAGAAGGGAAGGAACAAGGAAGAAAAGAATGGAAGAAAGAAGAAAGAATGGCAGAGAGGAAGAAAAAAGAGGGAAACACGACACTCACATCCCGCTCGCGGACGGTAAGCCCCGCCAAGCGCTCCTCGAGCCCGCCATACCCGCCGTCGCGCGAGGCGTAGTAGCCGCCGCCGCGTGAGCGGGGGGAGAAGTTTGAGCCGCCGCCGCCGCCGCCGCCGCCGCCGCCGCCGCCGCCGCCTCCGCCTGTGCGGGGGTTGGAGTTGGGAGGAGGGCTGGAGGGGTCGGGCATGACGTGGGGGAAGCGGCATTCGTCGCTGGGGGATGGGCGTTAGCAAGGCGGGAGGGGGGAGGGAAAGAAATCGGGCAAGCATGCCACGCACCCATTGCGACACCTCCCGCTGGGGAAGAAGAGACACGGTGGCTTGCGTCCGCCACCGTAGGGCACCCTGTTGTCGCCGCGGAAGCCCTGGCTGCCTCTGCGCTGTCTCGCGCCGTTCGCGTTTGCGCCGTTGGGGTGCGGGTGGGCGTTGCCGTTGGGATGCTGGTGCTGGTGCTGGTGCGGGTCGGGGGGCGGGGCATGAGGTTGGGGTCGAGGGGGAGGGGCGACGCGTATGGGGAGAGGGAGGTGACGCTTGCGCGGCGGGCGTATGGGCCGCCGTGAGGGTGGTAGGAGGTGGGGGACATGGGCGGGGGCGGGGGCCCAGGGAGGTACTGGACGGGGACGGGGAGGTGGGCGGGGCTGAAGGGCGGCGGGGAGAGGACCTCGGAGTGGGCGCGCATGTGGGCGGGCGGGGACGCGACGGGGTGCGGGGCGGGTGTGGGTGCGGGTGGAGGTGCGGGTGCGGGTTGTAGGGCGGCGAGACGGGGTAGAACGGGTATGGGCCTGGCGGGGGAGCGGGGGCAGGCTCGGGTCGTAGTGCGGGCCGGGGGGGGGGCCTGCGGGGGTGGCGGTGGGTGCGCCTGCTGTGGACGCGGGGGGCGCGGGGCCGTACTGGGCGGGCGGGGGGAGCGCGCCGGGGAAGTAGGGCACCTGCGGGTGCGCAAAGACGCAGGCGGAGCCGTAGCGGCATGCGGGGTAGTATCTGCGGGGCGGGTCAGCGGGGAAGGGGGGGGCACACGGGGGCACTCGCCTGCAGGGGATGTTGCGGGCGACATCGGGCGGGGGCAGATTCGCAGAGTGCTCGGCGTCCTGGGGCACGGGCGGGGCGGCGGGGGCGGGTACCAGGCGGGGTCGGGGTAGGGGGATACGGGGTGTAGTGCGGGTACGGGTAGTAGTGGGCGGGGTCGGGGTAGGCGATGACGGGGTCGCCGCGGGCAGCAGCGAGGAGGTGGAGGATGTACGGGTCGGTGGTGTAGGTCTCGGGTCTGCCCTGGGCGGAGGCGTTGGCGGGGTCTGCGCCCTTTGCGAGCAGGGTCTTGACAATGTGCGGGTGGCTGCCGCGCACGGCGAGGATGAGCGGGGTCACGCCCGTGTGGTCTGCGGGCTGTCAGCAGGAGCGGGCGGGAGAGAGTGGAGAGGCTCGCCTTTGATTTCAATGTCGACGCTGTTGTCGGCGAGAAGGTCGTCGACGCGCTGCACATCGCCGTCCTGGCAGGCTTTCCACAGCGAAGAGACCATGGAAGACAGAGTCACAGTGCGAGTCGCTCGTCCAGACCGTCTGAGACGCGAAAACGAAAAAATTCACTGAGAATGCCGCCACGTGCTGCCTGCATGACTAAGACTCGCCCATTAGTCATATCGATTATCGAAGCCGACCCCCGGTCATCGTCGACGTTCCCTCACCATTGCATCCCCTCCTACGCTACATCCCCCGATTCCCTCACACCGTCCACACCGTCCACACCGTCATCCCCCGCCTCCGTCCCGCCGATCGAATGCGCACCTCCGCATCACCCCCTACGCGTCAGCCATCGCCACCGCAACGCTGTGCCCACGGCATCCCCACCCCAATTCCTGCCCAGACCTCCCCGCCGCTGCCGGCATTGCCAATTGACGTCACACAATTGGGGTCCTTCCCTCAGCCAGATTAGATGGCGCGTTGTTTTCGTGTTTTCGTTTTTCCTTCCTTTCGTTCTTCCGGTTGATGGAGCCGCGGACGGATGCAAGGAGGTACGTATACACATCCGGCATGTCTGCATGAGGTGTGCGGGTCGATCCAGGTCCGCAGGCCGCAGAGGGCCGCAGCGACCCATTGACAATAGCGTTTCATACGTAGTCCCAACATGTAGCCTGTTGCCTGATCATCATGTCCTTTATCCTTATTTTATTTTTATTTTTGCCGTTGTCGTCACGTCCTCGTCGTCGTTCTATTTTCCTTCACACCCTCTCCGACTCGCTCATCATGCATCACGCATCTGCATCAGGAACCATCTAGACCATCATCTGCGTAGAACAGGACTCGGAGTGCCCACTGCTTCCTCCTCACCGCGCAAAATCACAATCAGACCATCCCCCCCATCCACATCCATCATCCATCCCAATTCTATCTGTCCCATCCTAGCGCGCCCCGCCCCTGACAATAAATCATAAACCACACAGCAACTCACGCTTCCCACCGATCTCACGTATACGCCTTCCCAACTTCCAAGTACTTACGTATTAATATTATATCCACCTCCACGCTTCTCAACTTCTCAAGCCCAGACCCAAACTCAGCGCTCACCCCGGCTCCCGGCTCCGTATAAGTAAGTATACTTGTAATACTGTCAGCCTCGAAGCCCTGGCCCTTCAGCGTTCAAACGTTCACGAGAGGCGTTCAGTCGACCCCTTGACAACGCTCCCCCATTATGACTCTGACTTTAACTCGGACACGGACATCATCACGCTCACACTCAGACTCTTGGCTCTCTCTCCTCACTCAGGACATGAATCGCCAGTCACTGATGAGATGCCATTAAGTATATACGATAAAGATAACCAGGGACAAGATACCTCTTCGAAGCGAACACCGACGACGCCCCAACATTGACATTCCCTCAACATCCCAATCCCAATACCCCAATCTCCGCACCACGCAGTCTGGGCCAATTCCACCTCACAGCACCTCCAATAGCCACATCAGACCACGCCCCGCGGTGGGCGCAGCCCACCCGCATAATCCCAAATCCCAAAATATGCAATACAGCCAGTCGTCAGCTCTCGTCAACAATTCAACCAGCAACAATTCACCCAGAAACCAGACCATGAATGCCTGACTAATCAGAGCAGTATATTCTATCTTTTCTGTATGTATCGCCCTCCTCCGCTCTTCCTTGAATCTCCGAATCCACACTAATCTCTCAAATCCCTACTAACCCCCACGGGCCCTAATTCCCAACTCGAATCTCTTCTTACATGACCCAGTCCCACATCCAAACTGAACCTTCATCAAATATATCCAACACATAATAAAAATAAATGAATGAAAAAAAACCTACACAGTAAAACAAACACGCCATAGTCTACTCAAATTACAACTTTACATCATGATTTACATATCCACTGACACCTGTTCTCCCGCACCTCAGACAGACCTGTCACAACCAAACGTACCTCCCAAATCACATTCCGAGTCGCAACCTCTGTCCTCCGAATACCTACGACAATTACGCACTAGTAAAATACTGCCTCCCATCCCAAAGCATGACAGTAGCCCACAACTCAAGTAAGCCCTAAGTAACTAAGATCAGTGCTGTGTCATTGTGTCACCATGTTAATATATCCCTTTATGTTACACTTGATGTGTATGTGACAGCCTGAGTGCAAGTGTTTATATATCATATGCTGTCAAACAAAGTTCATGTAGGTCTATTTTATCTCTGACAACAACTGAACACCACAATCACATGTGTAGCAGACATGAAACTGAAGATGCATGTATACTGTTCAAGATGCATACCTTTCCAGTCAGTTCCACAAGGGAACATCTCCATCTTCACTTTTTTAAAATATAGTCTCTGTCTGCTAGTGAAATGTGGATGTTGGCAAGAGTTGGGTCCATGGTTGGAATCAATGATCAAGTAAGGGCAAATTTTTACATACAGAGGAGACTGGAGGTAAAACTATGAATCCACATAAACATTTGACCATGCCATCATCAAAATCAACTGCACCGCCATCTCAATGATTACCCCAAACTACATAAACCCATCACCCTATGTAGATCCCAAAAAATGTATACTCTATTATGCTCTACAAAATGTCCCTGCATCCATATGCAAAACAAAAACAAAAACAAAAAAAAAGAGACAACCTTACTGGTGATCAATCGGCACTGGATTTAATATCACTATTGTCACACCGTCTTCACGTTCCCCGTCCGCGCTGTCTCGTAATTCTTCACGAACCATGCGACAGTGTCATCCAGAGCTATTAACAAAAAAAAAACCCCCGCAAGCGTCAACGTCAACGTCAACATCAGTCAGATCCCAAATCAATGCATGAAACGCAACAAAACCCGCGCGCACGCACCTTTGTCAAACGGCGTGAACTCGAAGCCTCCGGTTAAGCGCTGCAGTTTGGCGTTTGACGCTGGTTTGCGGAATTGGCCGTCGGCGCGGGATGTGTCGAACTAGAGGGATGATTTGGTTTTTTTTTTATATGGGTTATGTATGTATAGGAGAAGGTGCGGACGCACGGTATATTCGCCTTGGAAGCCTACTGCTTTGACGACGGCGTCGGCGACTTGCTTGATGGATACCTCTTCCTCCTCACCCACTGCGAATGAATGGCGAGGGAATTGGGTGAGATGCGCGTGGCGGTGTTAAAATGACATGCCGACGCACCCGAGAGGATGATGGGCTCGACATCGTCATACTCCCTCAACATCCATACGAACAACTTGCCCAGATCAATGGAGTATATGAACTGTCGGAGTGGTTTTCCCGTGCCGCCTACGACGAAGGATGTGCCGTTCTCTAGACGGGCGGAAGCGTGGATGAAACGCCAATGGGAGCGGGAAAGAAAGCCGCGTACTTTTCGCAAGGTAGCATTTGTGGATAAGGGCTGGAAGGACGTGCGCATCTTCAAGGTCGCTAGAACACACAGCATCATGAGCATCTTTCAGAACGACGGCAGCAGCCCTGCAGGTGACGTACAAGTTATCATGGGGTCCGAATACGTTCGTCGGTATCGCCGAGGTGAAGTTGTCCCCGAACTCCTCTTTGTACGCACTACCACAGCATAACAACTAGCATCAGCAGCATCCCATCACGCGCCAGCAGCAGCGCACCACTCAACTGATTCTGCACATCCACCATCCGCTTCGCATGCGCATACCCAAAGTTGCTCTCGTGCGGCGGGCCAAGGTGGATCTTCTCCTCGTCCAGCGGATACGTCACTTTGTCGGGGTAGACGCACGTCGAGAGACAGGAGATCACTTTGGTAGTTTTGTGGACGTGCGCGGCTTCGAGGACGTTGGCGTTGATAGCAAGGTTGTCGCGGAGGAATGTGACCTGTGGCGGGTTGGTGCGGGACAGGCGGGAGGGGTTAGTTGAGAGAGGAGACGAGCGTGGGGCGTGGAGTGTGGTGCACGGACCTTGTATTTCATGTTTTTGAAAAGACCGCCAACTGGACGGGTTTGTTGGGTTAGAAGCGGCAGGGTGTGTGCTAGACAAGGAGTGTCGTACCAAGGGCAGCGAGGTGGATAACATGCGTCGGTTTGTACTTGTCAAACAACCGCTTCGTCTCCTGATAGTCCCTTCATCGCATACACACACCCCATGAGCCATCCTTACCACCCAGACAGAACGCGAAACGCGAAACGCGCACCTAAGATCACCATCCGACGACTTGGCGAATATCCACGTCTCGCCAGGTTGTTTGCCAAAGCGTGAACCTTCGGGCTCGTTTTCGATGACGTATCGGATGCCTTGGCCAACGAGGCCTGTGCCACCTGTGACGAGGACTACGTTGGGCATGGCTGCAGTTTGCTGACTGAGTATAGGTATTAGACGCTGTATGTCCTTGTACGTCACGTAACTTGATTTTGCTTCCGTTTCATACGTGCGGACCTCAAAACCAGAAAGACCCGGCCGATTCCCGTTCGACGACCTCCTGGAGGGCACAAGGTGGAAGGAATCTCCTGTCACGGCGTTTTACCGCTTCGTCGTTGGGTAGTGATTACCCACAGATCACCAGGAAGGTTAAATATTAATTTCCCTGGATTTCTGCATATCAGAATATCTGCATATACCTCCTGATCAGAAAAATATTCAGACTCTTAATTTCATGAGATAAACAGGCCTTTAAGTACTTGAAAAGCCAACAAAATTTGCAGCCTAGACTCACTCGTGATATTGAGCCTCAAGGATGTGCAAATACTAGTACATTCGAACTTCAAATTTGTCCAAAATTGCAGACAGAATATATGCATATTGGTCTGAGCATGTGCAATCGAATAGCATACATAAGCATTAAATACATCCAAACAAACATGTCATGTCACATTCCGGCACTCTCGGTGATCCTGCCATTCGTCCTGCTACTGCACCCACTCAATGACACTAGTGTTGCCGTGGTCCAGCTTTAAGCCAGCTCTTAAGCTGCAGCCGGACTGAAGCTTCAGCTCAGCTAGCTGAGCCGAAGCAATGGCTTTCTAATGGCTCGGGCTTCAGCTCGAGCTTTGGGCTCAATTTGAAGCCGGTCCAAGCCAGGCTGTGGTCACGGGTGGTGCCACAACCACACTGGAAGTCGATACTTCTGGTGCGGCTGTGTCACCGCTGTTGTGACAGCACCCACCACAGTGTGGTGGGTGCTGTCACTGTCAAGTACAGCGATGACAGCCCCATCGTTGGGGCATACCACTGCCCCTAATGACGGTAATGGTGCCACAACCACACCAGAAGTCAATACTTCTGGTGCAGTTGTGTCGCCACCGTTGTGACAGCACCCACGGGTGCTGTCTCCGTCAACAGCAGCATGGCCCCGTCATTGGGGCAGTGGTACTGCCCCAACAACGGTAGTGGTGCGACCACACTGGAAGTATTGACTTCCAGTGTGGTTGTGTTGCTGCCACTGTGGCTGGCGCTGCCACAGCGACGCCATGGCAGCCAAGCTGCATCTGCAGCTTCTTCAGCTAGCTGCAGCTCACACCAGCTAGCCAGCTAAGAGCCGTTGGCTGGCTAGCTGGTCTGAGCCACAGCTAGCTGAAGCTTCGGCTGCAGCTCAGGATTTTGACCCCTGCTTTTCGAGCCGTAGCTGCAGCTCAGCTAGCCATTAAGCCAGCTAGCCAAGCTGCAGCAACACTAAATGACACACGCATATACCATCTGAAAAGCAAGAGGAGTCAGCATGGATAACAATCCGACCAGAAAAAATGTGTTTCCTCCTGTGTGGTGTGAAGATCCTTTCATAAGAGATAACTGGGCGAGCTTCAGGCTGGTTATGCAGCAGCAGTGGATCACAACTCACCCTGATGATGCAAATCAGTTAGGAAAGGGAGATGGTGGTAAGAAAAGAAAAAGGCCCACCAAAGGCAATAATCCCAACATGTCAAGCAAGAAGGGTAAGAACTTGGGGGAGAAAATGGCTTTGAATGAGTCCTGCACCAGTGCAGTGTCTACTGGAAAAGATGGTGCACTGGCAAATGAAGCCCAAGGGAAAAGTGTTGAGAGCAGTACATGGGAGGACCTCAATACTGATAGAGACAAGCCAAGATTGAATGGCATGTGAGCATGATTCTCTAAGGAAAACATTCAGACTTACATATCATTCCTTTCTATATAGGGAACTGTTGACAGGGGCTTCACTGGTGAATATGTTAGTATAAAGCTCAATGAGGTTATGCGCATATACTTACTTTGGACAGAACATCACCCAGGGATCCTATTGTTGATTCAAGCCTCCTCAGGAAAGTGGCTCCCTCTGCTGCTTCTGCTCCGGCTCCAGCTCCCTCTGCTCATGCTCCAGCTCCCTCTGCTCCTGCTCTGGCTCCTTCTGTTCCAGCTCCAGTTCCCTCTGCTTATGCTCCTTCTGCCTTGGCTCCTGCTCCTGAGCCCTCCATGGGTTCTGCTTCTGTGGCTTCCATAGCATCTATATTGGCCACCAATCAACTGGAAATGAATGAGACTTACTATTCAGAAGATGAACTCCCAGATCGTAGCATTATGCTGTCTGCTCATGGATGCTCTTATAGATGAAGCATTGGGAGGGTCTCAGAAGAATATTGACCATAATGAGCACTTTTGTGACAATTTGAAAATAAAGAGAGTAGCAGTTGGGGTCACTGATGTTCATGCAAGCAAGCTTGTCAATGAGATCTGCAACTTTGTCAGTTTCATTATGGGATGAGCCATTGGGTTTAGAAGTCAAAGATGAAGGAGTAGAAGTCGAAGTAGGAGGGGAAGGAGCTGGGGAAGCTTTCTTGGACTTGGAGGTCACCTTCTTCTTCTTTTTCTTCTTGTCATCGTCAGAATCACTGTCATCATTGTCTGATGAGCCACTCTCTTCTTCATCTTCTTCATCTGCTCCTGAAACAAAACCATTGGAGTCAGATTCATCATCGTAGAATTTACCAAGGTCGAAGACATGTTCAGCAGCTTTGACCACAATGTCAATTTTGAAGGGAACAGATCTGTCAAGCGCAGCATTTTCCTGGAGCATTCTGTCTCCAAGTTTCTCCCGAATTGACTTTGGAATACCACACCAGAAGTATCTTTCATAGTCATTGTCACTGATCTTGGAGCGATTGAGCAACCAGCCTGCAATGCGAGTGAACTTCCTTTGATAGTGATGGAAGTCATACAAATTTTGAAGGACCCTGTGACGATACTTGGTTGTAAAGTTGGCCAGATCTTTCTCTTTAAAGTGTTTTGATGTCCGGTCATGATCATATAGAACTCTGAGCTTGGCATCAAATGCGGTCCAGTTCTTCTGATGGAATTCGGTTAAGCCTTCGATGACCTGTCAAACCAATCATTTGACATAGAGGGGAAGTCGTTCGAAGCGGTCTTCATTTGTTAAACCATATGCGTTGGAAAGTTCTGCAAAAGTTTTGAGGAAAGTGGCAACTTCATCATATTGACCTGAAAATCTCTTGGGTGCATTCCGAGAGCGAGGGGGAGGGAAGTCAAATTTGGAGCAAATTGGTTGAGACATGACAATAGATGAGCCTGGTGAATGGGAGCTTACAGGGTGTATTGAGCTCTGTTGGAGTCAAGAAGTTGTATTCAAGGGGATATAGAATGGGATGATCAGTAAGGGAGTCAATTAGCAGCAGATTGTTGACAGGGATTGAAGTCCAGGGGCAAACTTGATTGGGAAGGTAGCTGGGATCGTTGATTTGAGGTGTCAATGTAGATAATAGCCAAATGTAGCCTGGCAGAGGTGGACTGAATAGCCTTCCGGGACGAGCCAAATGAGCTTCCGGACTGAAGAGGGAATCAAGGATTAAATCAAAGAAGGAAGGGACCGGTTCTGAATGAGGAGTGATGGAGGAGCGATGAATGCCAGCGGACAGTACTCAATTGGAGTGATGGACAGGCAACAACAGATGAGGATTGATAGACAGGCACTAGGAATGATCACCAATGGATGATGTCAAAAGGAGCCAGTACAGATCAGGCTGATGAGATCCTGGTAATTGGCACTTGATGAAGGGAGCTGTCAGATGTCAGCAGAGACCGGATGTGGTCAAATGTGGTCAGAAGTGGTTGTATGTGGTAGAGGCCAGATAGGGAATCAATGGGAATACAAATGGAGACCAGATGAGTGTCAAAAGATAAGCAAGCACTTAATGAAGCCCAAAATAGAAGGTATGAGTGCCAAGCACCTTGGATGTATGAATGAGGCAATGCAAATAGGTCCTAAGATGGTGATGATAAGTCTGGATATCGAATAGGATCTGCAGGATAAGGCTTGATCTGGTGTGAGGGACCAATTGAGATGGCTGTCGATTTGAATTAACTTGCAATATGACTTCCTGTTATGTATGAAATAGACAGGTGTCGTCAGAATAGCTAAGTATGACTGATATAAATGGCAATAACTGTTGAGGAGAGTGCCAGATGGATGAAACAGGAAGGGATAAGTCCTTATTGATACTGGTGCCAGGGTGATGCTGTGCCAACAAATGAACTAATATCTGAGGATAATAGGGTTACAGATGATGAATGAGGAATGTGTGTGATGAATTATCAGTGGGATAGACCGAACTGAGGTGAGGAGGGACTTGATGTTGGCTTTAGGCTAAAAGGGCTAAAACTTGAAGAGATTTGCAAGGATTTGAGTCAAAATAGGAATGGAGATTGCTGAGATGATAGACAATGGACTGGGCCTCTCAGGGGCAGCCACAAATGTCGGTTTACTTTCAGAAATGAATCCAAAAGACAGTGGGTAGCGGTGTCATCATTGCATGGCTACTTACACTGCTGTTCAGCTCAGTGTGCTTCGCTATCAGCAGCAACAAAGGTAGAACAAAGACGAAGATGATGACATAGTAGGGACAATGATGATGATGTAATATGATGATGATGACATAATATGATGATGTAAGCAAAGACGAGATACAACAGCAAGTGTCACGTGATTGACAAAGCTGGCCTTGATGTAGACGTAGTAGTAGAAGTAGACTTAGAAGACTTAGACTTGAGACTTAGACAAGTGAATCCAACTGAAAGAGGTGAATTGGGGTACACTAAGGCAAAATAGGCCTTATATACATGAGCAGAACAACAAACAATGTGAGTATGCCATACAACAATGTCGTCGACAGCAGACAGGAAAAATGACTAATGGTGAGAGGCAGAAAACCAAAACATGAAGGTGGTTTGTAATAGGATGGAGAAATGAGTCAGGTGGTCGAAGAAATGAATGGAAATGTGGCAGCACATTGGAAATAGAAGCCAGAAATAGAAAAGAAATGAGTCACAGACAATAGACCATGTGGAACAATTGGAAATAGAAGTACAAGAAAGAAGCAAATGAGTCATGTGAAGAAAATGAGTCATAGCCATCCAATAGGATTCCAGTTGATTGTCAAATATCTCTGAGGATGAGTAAGTAAGTTACTTGACTTAATGATGATTCAGAAACATGTGAACCAATCACGACACTTGGATACAAGTCTCCAGAGAGAGAATAAAGATGAGTCCTGCTTGATGAAGTCCTGGGGCACATAACCATAGCAAATCTCTGTCCCTGGTCTGTGCTCTTTGATATGCCAGTTATTCCTGAGTACGATATGATGCCAACCATTTACTGGTTTGAAGTTTGGGTCAAAGCCAATGATGTAGAAGGGTGCATGGAAGGTTTGGTCAAATACCCATATGCAATCGTGAATGTGATAAGGAGGATATGAGGGGAATACTCAGAATGGACCTTCAGGAGATTCAACATAAAGACAATAATACCGATGATATGCGACAGATGGAGGAGGACTGGATAAATGAACATCAAGGGGAGAACATTTGGGAGTTCAATCCATGGTCCAACGTGTATCTGGCTTTGTGATTGACTGTAAAGAATCATGGGAGAGTGTGGTGGCAGTGCTGGATGGCATATCGAAAATAGAATTGATGAAGATGGAACGAGTGTGGAGATGATGTATCTGGCAGACTGGAGGTAGCACAGCAGATGATGGTCTGGCAAAAGATGATGAAGATAGGTGCATGTGCAGTGAGTGTCTTTTATGGAGTAATAGGTGCTGTTGAGTATCATGCTTGTCACTGTACGTATGATATCATCTGAAAGTAAAGCAAGGCTACTGAGAGGCATACTGAGATAACTTTTGTCATGGAATTTGTTGACGATTTTCAGCCAATCAATCCTGGGAATAATGTTAGACTCCTGCAAAGAAGTGAGCCATGTACCACCATCTGGAGTTTTGGAAGCAAGTGTGGGGCCTACTGAATGGTTGGAAGTTAATGATGAGGAACATCTACGGCAGTGATCAGGCATTTGTGGGTCATAGCCTCGCCAAAATGCTTTGAGGGGCATGTTGATTGTCACATGAGTATGCCCTGCATTTGTATCATATTGATTCTCTATCATTCTTGCACCAGCACGGTGAGGGACAATGGCTGTTCCTTGGTACCAGGCCTTGAATGGATCAGAATGCAGGGGATTTTCTATATCAACACCTTCAACACCTTGGGTCTAGGAAAACAAAGCTAATCTGTTAGTATAATTATATCAATGCAAAGCTACATACCATTGCAAGAGCCCATGAAAGCTCGCCTGCAAATATGATGAGAAAATGGATGCTTTTACTTTTATCTCCCAAACAGATCTTGCCAGAGTGCACTTCACAAGGCCAGCATTGCTTGAGCAGCTGAAGTTTCCCCTTGTATTCATCGCTGCCTTCAGCATTGAGATCACAACTGTCACCTGGGCCGTGCCCATCATCGCTGCTTTTGTCAGAAAGGTATGGGTTTTTTTTCTTGGCCGCCTTGCCTTTAGACTTTCCTTTGTTCCCATTGTTTGTGTACTTATTCATGGCCTCCTCAATGTCTTTCATCATCTATGTGAAAGGCAATACATGAATAAATAAAAACATGAAATAAAATAATGATGGAAAACAAACCTTTTTTGTCATTACAATGTTGATATCATAAGCTACGCATTTTTTCATGTACTCAGCTTCCCAGAGTGTTTTCAAGTGTTCCCAGTCCTCTTTAGTCTTGAGTGAAATCCAGAGTGAGCTGGACTTGGCAAGCTTCACTACCGGAGGAGGGTGCCTGTCCATGGGTATTTTCACACTACCAATGACTGTTTGGATGGATAAGATAACCTGGTCTGCAGTTGGATCAAAATTCACAGAGTGTTTATGGGTTGCGTCCTGCTCCCACTGATCACAAACAAGTATCAGAAAGACGATCTCTGGCATTTATTGAGTGACTTTCAAGTTCAACAGAGATGTCAGACATACCTTTAGGGTGCAGCTGAGGAACTGCTGTCTGCTTCACTTTAGGCTTGACCAACCATAGCGGCACTTCTCATCTTCCCCATCTTCCTCTTCACAGTCCTCTTCCATCTTGGAATCCCCTGCATCTTCCTCATTCTCCACATATTCATCCTCAGTATGATTGTCATCATCAGCACCTGTGTGTGTATGGAGAAATTGCATAGGTGTTGGTGTCATCAGGAGGATGGGGTGCATAAATCTCATTGAATGATTCAACAGAGTCATTCACGTGATAGTTTCCTTCATCTACATGTAGACTGGAATCAGCTGCATCTTCATTGATATCTGTGCTGTTACTTACCATTGCCAGGTTCTTCCCTTTCTGGGACACTTGACAACCTGTCTACCACCTGCATCTTGCTTGGTGCTGGTAGACCCACTTGAGTCTGAATCTTGACGCTGTGGGTTGTCTTGCTCTTTGCAGTCGCCACAGTCTGGCTAGATTTGCCAGTGACAACCACTGTGTCCTTGGATAACACATTGGTTGCTTTTACCTCTCTACCTTTTCTTTCTATAGTCTTTTCTGGTTTTACCTGAACTGCCTCTAAGGCTGCTACCAAACATGTTGAGGGTGTTCGGTGCCAAGAGCCTGCAATAATAGCTGATGGGTCCAACTCATCCCTTAAGTGGCATTCTTTGGTCTCATCAGGCAGGGCTTGTGGCATGTATTATGTGATAGAGTATGGCTGTGATAACGAGAGGGAAAGGGTAGCACGATGCTGTGTATGGAGTGTGTTGGTTTGGCCTGGGTGGTAGTTGGGAGACTACTCACAACATGTGTGACAGTGTGACACAAGGCGACTCCTCCAAGTGTCCTTCAAAAATAATCTTTAGAGAGTTTGTCTGACAGCCCAGACACTTCTAATGAACTTTAATAGAGACAAAATATATTATGAGAAGTATCATGAGGCTACTGCTGATGATACATAGGCCAATAACTATGTGAGAAACCCAAAATATATGCACCTCCCTCTATCCTAAAGGAGTAGTATATACCCTGTGATCTTTTGTTTATTTATTATTCTTATAAATATCTCTAATAGACTTCAATTTCATTAATTATACATGCCAAACCGACTCTATATGGCTCAGGGAGCTGGGAATACCAGAAATACAAATATGGAGAAATAATATATAGTTATGACATAGAATAATAGATATTATATTGAAGGTAAATGGTACAGAATTTCTAAGCTTAATTCATATTGGTAGACGAGATACAGCTTGTTCAATCCTGAACAAATTTCCAGAAGCAAAATTTGCAGTCCACCTTACGTAATTGAAACAGCTGTGGCAGTAAGGCTGTAAAAATCAGCTGCATCAGCTTCAGCTGCCACTGCCTCATCGGTCCTTTGGCAAATTTGTCTGCAATAACAGCAGCCCACAGCTCCCAATGATGCTTCAGTGGCTGCCACCGCTGCGCTTGGCGCCATCCTGTCAAGTAAACTTCAAAATTACTACTTTCAACAGGGAGCACATGTTCCATGAAGTCTGCACACAGTGAAGTAAGTCCAATTTTTTGTTGCAATTGATTCAATCTTAAACTTTTTTTTATCTCAGATTATATTTCTCACAGATTTATCTACCATGATCGTGACCCCACTAAATTGTACTCACCTAATGAAGTAAGTTCCATTTAACCTTGCATCATTTTTTTTTCTCATCATATGATATATCTACGATGATCGTGACCCTACTAAATTACACGAAGTAGTAAGTCCTGTTGAATCTAGACTCTATTTGTGTCAAATTTTTCTTGTCATAGATTTATCTACAGTGGTTGTAAACTCTAATCACCCAACAAAGTAAGTCCCATTGATTCCTGATATTATTCGTGTCAAATCACTAAAAAAAATTCGTCTCGTTTAATAGGTATGTGCATTTTGTACCCCCACATCCCCACTGCCACTGTGAGTCTCTAATCTCCCTTATCTTTGCCCCCTCCTTCCTGCAGCTGATTTTCCTTTTATTTTTGCTGACCCTTCGCAAAGTTATTACTGACAGAGCCCACTATTTATGAACTCAGATATATGTAAGAATGTATATATATATTCTACTATGTCCATACTATAGTATGGACAGCTGTGAGTGGTTGTAGGGAGACATGGATGCCAGAGCATCCATGGGTGTTTGTGGACCTGCAGAATGACTGTACAGTCAGCTGTGGGAATTTAGAGTAGCTAACTTACTTTTACTTGAACCGTCACATATGTATCATACAGAACACCAATTTATCTGGTATAGTTCTGCTGAGTGATCTTTGTGAAGTCTCTAGAAGTCTTACACTTTTTTGAACTACCAGTGCAGTAGTACTGCATTGGTGAGCTTTTGACTGTCCAACCAGTTGGGTGGTTTTCACTCCTAGTCTGTGAATTTATTCACAGACAGAGCCAGATTATATCTGTTTCTTTACTCTACATTATTCCTATAAGTTTTGATGCCTAGGCATCAGGATTGGAGAAATTACCCAGATGAGGCCACAAACACACCAGCCTTATTTAACTTGTCTTTCGAAGATCTACTATTACTATGGGATGATCTCCAGGATGGCAAGCTGCTTACATTGAATCATACTCAATGTTGGTACCTCAAGCAGTACATACTTTGAGAAATTGACGTACGTCTGCCAGCGGATTCCTTAATCTGGTCGAGTCCAAGCCTACCTAGCATGGACATCAATAAGTACACAATATGTACTTACAAATGACACTGGGAGCATTCCCTGCATGGTCCCATAAGGGGCCTAACTAGTAGCTATACTGGTATACAATCTGGCAGTAGTTGGATCGTGAAGGAACACGTAGTCGAAGACTACGTGTACATACCTGAGTCTAGGAGCTCTCGAGCTCCTAATATGACTAGGAACACACATTTACGAAGCACGAACTTTGTTCGTGCTTCAGGCAATGCTACGGAAACCATAGCATTAACTGCATCTGACCTGGTTGTTGGATGGGTGCCAAGTTCTTCAGGAAACGAACCACGCACTGTACAGTTGCTGCAGGAGTCAGCAATTGTCGAGAATAAGCAAAAGCAAAGAAAAAATACATATCGAAGGACTGCTGGCAGTGAAACAAACATTTCCGAACGGATGTCATCCATGGACGACTTCACGGTGGCTCGTGCCGCTGCCCTAGTGAGTGCTGGAATTCAGTTGCCAGCACTGGGAAATACAGAAGACGACACGTACCTGTCACCTTTTGATCCCAGAGTCATATCACCACGACTCGAGCCTATAGACAAGGAAGGCACTATGTTTCAACTCACGACTAGGTCAGAGTCATGTGATATTGAAACGATGAGCTTGGACAAACCTGTGTCCAAGCTAGGCACGAGACCGGACAGTCCTAGACTGTCTTTGAAAGCTCATGAGACAGCCGCACAAAGAAAGTGGCTGCCACACTCAAAGTCCCTGTACACGCAGCGGAATGCACATGAGGAATTCATTCCTCATGTGGCCGACTTGTCAGTAAAACATCAAGTTGGTGCAGAGATGAGCTACGTACATAGTTCGCATGCGAGTGTGAAGGCGCCGAGTTTACGACAAGTGTCGTTTGCAAAAGACCTTGGTCTTGCGCAAAACCTGGAAGCAGAAGCTGCCCATAAGAATGGACAGCAAAGGAAGAATGTCAGCCCACGAAAACAAAGAAAAACACGAAGGAACTACTCATGTAGTTCCTATGGTTCTTCAGAGGGATCTGGAGAAACGGAGATACTCTTAGTATCTCCGTGTTCGCAGAATAAAAAAGGAACTGTGGGCAGAAATGGGATCAGTAAGGATAGGGAGAAAAATCACATACAATACGTACATGATTGGGATGAGACTTCGTCTCATTCGCAATCAGCGAGTACACTTGCTGATGATGAGAATTCATCAGAATTCTCATATGTAGGAAAGCAAGAAAGGAACTCACTTAGTTTTTTGGAGGTTTCGTTATGGACGAAATCCACTGGAATGTCACTGGAGACGTCTGGCTCTCCAGTCCCAACAGTACTATTGTCAGGTGCTGATAGTGTACTGTGTAGTTCTACACAGTCCGAATCAGAATTATCAGTAGTGGAAACACAATGGAAGAATCAGGAAGAATACGTACCTGATGAGCACAAGGAGAACATTTACCCCATATGGGAGAATGATTATCCAAGGGATAAACTCTTATCCATCAGGTTTTTCCTTGCAAAAACTAAAGAAAAATGTTGGATTATTCATTGGCTAATAGTTTTGAAAAATCTCATGAAAATCTCATATATTTTACTAATTTTCTCACCTTTTTCCTACTATGAAATCTTGGATAAACTTTGGTTCTTTTCTGTTGAAAATGTCAATGAAAACCAAGATTGTCCTTGCATTTTTGTGGCATACAATCAATGAGTAAATTCATTATTTCTCACATTTTACATCCATTTCCCATGCCTAGAAGTGTGAAGTATGTACCAGATTTTCAGGTCCTAAAACTTAATAAAAAAGCAGCATTTTTGGGAGATTTTTCAACCAGAACAGTGAATGAATAATCTGTAAGGAAAAAGCATTTTTATCACATTTTTTACACTAAAAATATGCTCATGCCCCCAGTGTGAAGCTGCAACTACAACGGCAGTATTAGCAAAGTCTATTGATGGAGAAACAAAGTACATACATACTTCGTGTGTAACCAGTCAAGATTCGGATAAGATATCCGAGTCACCTGGACCATCTGAAAAGATGGTTGTACCTGTAGCGCAATATATTAGTATTGCAGAGGAGATGAACAAGTACTTAATAAAGCGGAATAGCCTGATTTGGCAATCAGGCTCAAATCTAGAGGGAGTGCAGAATATTGTTCTGCACAAGCAAAGGTATTAGTACCTTCAGCTGGAAGAGCAGCAACTCGAAGAGTTGCCGATTGAGGCTTGAACGCACGAAAGTGCATTCTCGTTCTCAAAGGGGGAAGGGGTATCCACAAATCACGAAAAAACAACTGAAAAAAATGGAACATTAGCTACAAGCCTAGCTAATATGTGGAAGAAGTGGACTTACTCACCTTTGAGTATGCAACCTGGACATCAAACACGAGACGAAAGCCTCACATCAGTAGAGGCAGAAATGCCTTTACAAGGAAAGAACATACCTGTGCCATTCTTTCAGCAAGTGAATGGCTCACTCGTGGCACTCAGAAACCTGACAGAAAGATCAGGTTTAGCTACACAAATGTTACATGGAGAATGTAAGGACATATCTGCAAGGAGAGACAAATATCCCGAGTCGTCATGCAGTGACAGGAGAGTGGTCTACTCCCCTCAATTGTCACCGGCTGCGGAATCAACATTAGCTGTGCATCGAGACAATTGTCTCGATAGCCAATGGACTCACGCACTAGTGTGTGAGCAAGCAGCCCTGCCTCAAAGACTAGCCAGTATGGTATCCACATATGTCGAAAACTCAATGATTATAGATACAGATGATCCACAATGTGGATCATCACTGTGTAGTTGTTATGGTCAGGACTGCAAGAAAAGGAACATTGAAAACGTACCTTCGTCAACAGGTAGACCTGTTGAACTGACTGTTGAGCTGAGTGCTATCCATGGAAACCATCCCGTCAATCCGTTCGGTTTGAGGCAACCTGTGGAATCGTCAGAAAACAAACAAACAAATCAAGATGCTTGCACACCTGTGCGTGAGCCAATAATCGTGCCTCAGTGGCATGACTCCAGTGTATCGGCATTGACTCTGCATGCAGAGTCAAGAACAATACTGCACTGAGACAATGGTCTTGGTGATCGTCCAATTCACGCACAAGTGCGTGAGTCGTTGGTTGCGCCTTTACTGCGTGATTTAGATGCAGTATGTACCGAAGATTTGACTGAGTGGCCAAACCAAACTGTCCCTTGGCTACCCGAGGATGACCGGCACTCGGTAAGGATTGAAGGTAATGATCCACAATGTGGATCAGAGGAAACTATACAACGTGGTCAGCACCACGCGAGACGGAACATCGAGGACGTACCGCTTACAACAAACAACTCTCACGAGTCATTCCATCGCTACGGATGGAAATCCATTGGCTCCCGACTTGAGGTTCCACCTGTGGAGCCTGATTCAGCCACACAAGGAAGCAGGAGAACGGTTGAGAATACGACTCACCTGCAGTCGTGTGAGTCGTCTGTAGTGCAACAGATCAGCAAGAACACCTGCAATGCAGACGTTGAACATCTAACCTACAGGTTAGATGATAATGAGAAAAGGAGGAATGTGATAGACATACCTATAGATGACTTTCAGGAGTCGTCTTCGAGATTTGGGAGAGGCCCAGTGGCCTCTTCGTGATTGTCCCTAATAACAGGGTCAAGGTCAGTAAAATGGCGAGACAATAGTCTCGAGAATCAACAGACTCACGCACATGTGCGTAAGTTCTCAGTCATGCCTCAACGGTACGACTCCTGCATACTAGACGCTGCCGAACCGAGCTGTGAAGTAGGCCTGGCCATTAGTCCCGGGTTTGGAGGTACGGCGCGAGGGTGTAGCCAAAAGATAGACAATCCACCATGTAGATCATCTCTGTCTAGGAAGTGTGATCAAAATCACACTAAACGGAATGTTAAGGACATACTGTTAAGGAGGGACGACTCCACCGAGTCGCCCTATGACAACGGAAAGCATTCCGTTGATATCGTTCCACCTGTGGAACCAACTTCGGCAGCACAACGATACAGTGGCATCGTTGAGAGCCATGCGCACCAACGGTTGTATAAGCCATCAGTAATGCTAAATATCGGCAATGACGATAAGTACACCGGTCAGACTGTAGTGACGGCAGACTTACCTTCAAGCGATGGCCGTATCGTGCCCCCGAACATCCACGACGATCGATATCATTGAAAGGAAAGCATGGGCATCTGTACGAAGACATTACCAGTTCGTGGTAGTATCGGTGCTCAAGCGGAGGACTCACCTGAGAGTTCCACTGTCGAACCATCGTTCGAGAACGATGGTCGAGGCATGAACTGTCGTTCACGCCCCATACCTATGCAAACACATAGGGATAGTACCACCGTAGAACAGCAGCACACACCTAGAAGTCCTGCTGTCGAACCATCCATCGTTCGAAAACGATGGTCAAGGCGTGAATGATAGTTCACGCCATATACCTATGCAAACGCGTAGGGTTAGTATTGTAGCGGACCAGCGAAACGCACTCACCAGTCCTGCTAAGAATCAGCAGCATGACAGGGTAGTTGCGTTCCCTAATTTCAGACCATCGTCTCAAGACGACGGTTGCGTTCAGGTTGTACAAGACCAGGGCAGAAGCCCCCGACCTAGATCTGTAATGTGAGAAGTTAGTAGTACAGCGGTAGTGGGGACAGATCTACCTGTGAGCAAGCCTCAGTGGCGCAACCTTAGGGTCGCGTGTTCACTTGTCAAGGCATCACAAACTGAGGTTCGTGATCGACAGGGGGAAGGAGGTGGCGACGATTTCGTGGCTGGAAAAGCACGAAGCATCAGTATCGGGCGTCGAAGGAAGGACTCAACAACGAGTCCTAATCCTTACCTAGGGTCCAAACGCGACGAAAGTGTCACGTTATCGTTGGGTGGAACACCGTGTAGCGGCGATGTTCATAGCCCTCGAGACGAAGCCATGGCCAGAAGTCCATGGCGTATACCTGTGCGGACACATCGTGTCAGTACGAACCCGAAAATAGAGGATCCGGACTTACCAGCGACACCTGTTGCTGGCAGCTCGAATCAACACGACAGTGGTGTCACGTTCTCGTTCGGTGGAACACCATCTAACAATGGTGTTTGTGGCAGTAAAGACGACGCCATGGACAGTTGTCCATGGCTTGCACCTGTACAGACACGCAGTGTCAGTGGTGGCAGGCAAGTAGAGAACTTACCGAAGAGTTCTGCGGCTTGCTGCCTCAACATACGCGACACTGCGGCCGCATCGGATTCCAGTGGAACATTGTGCTTGCGCAATGTTGGGGATCCTGCAAAGCAAGGCATGAGTAATAGCCCATGCCTCCCTTGTGCATCACCCATCTGTAGTGTGAGCGCGAAGGTGCGCTCACCATTGTGCTGGACTTCGAACGATACGATCGAAGCAACACGTGATGTGAATCACGCGTCCAATAACGCGTCTGCGGCGTGTATTAAGTCCTTACCCTACAGAGTGTCGTGTGAGCACGACGCAGCAAATCCAATTCAAGACTTAAGTCTTGAACGGATAGCGGACCCGACAGACTCACCTGTGAGTCTGTGCCTAAGGATTCTACAAAGGCACGACATCGATGTCGTGTCTTCGTCTAGCAGGTGGTCTGCTAGACATAAGGGTCATATGGGGGAGGGCCAAAAGATGGACGATAGCCCACCTTTCGAGGTCCATGTACAACAATATGTTAGTAGCGCAAAAACTGAGAAAAGTGCGGACTCACCGAGTCCCGCCTCATACCGACGCGACATTATATTCCATGATGTCGCCACCTCACTTGAGAGCGAGGCTGCTCATAGTTCCATTAAGAACTCGGATAAACATCTGAGTACGCGTGTAATGCAAGACCCCAGTCTTGCATTGATGATGGTATTAGTACCATCATGTAGTGAGGCTGGGAAAGACTCACAGAGCTTGTCGTTTAACGTGTCGGTGCCTGAAGGGTGCCGTGTGGGTAGCTCGACCAGCAATCTGACAGAAATGTCAGATGGTTTACTGGAGCAAGAAGGTGGTGTAGTCGCGGACAGAAACGTACCTTCGACGGGCAGGGGATTCAAGCCAGCAGTTACAGCCGTTGAGGCTAACGTTGCTGGTCAGTCGGAGTGCACGAAAGGGAACGAAAGTAGATGCTCACCCATTAGTGAGCATCTTCGTGGTATCACCGCACTACTGAGCAACAGCAGCAGTGACTTTATGGGTCAACGGAAAGAGTTGAACGCCAGTTCAACTCATCCTGTAGACGTACCACGAAACGTTAGTTTCGTGGTAAGAGGAATTGACAAACACTCACCGGTGAGCTCAAGTTATCGAGCTCGACGCGACACCAGTGTCAGGTCCTCCGATGAGGTTGTGTCACTCACCAGCTTAGCTGTGGAGTTGAACGTTAGAGACTCGGACGAATGCCCGAGTCTGCCTGTAGATGCACCACAAAACTGATGTTTCGTGGTAAATGGAAGAATCGAGAATGCACCTACGAGCTTGATCATTCGAGCTTGATGCGACACTAGTGTCGCGTCTCCAGATGTGTCTTTCCCTTTCATTAGCTCAGCCGTTGAGTTGGAAGCTAGAGATCTGGCTGAACATCCAAGTCTGGCCATCGAGAATGGGAGCGTGGCATGGGGGACATTCAGTAGTGAGCCTCAATGCGGCTCACTGATATCGCTGCCCTGTATACAGGATGGCTGGAACGGAAAGAAGGCAACCTTAATGGCTGTATATAGAAGTCAGTGTGTATACAAGAACGAAGCGTTGGGATACGCACTGTCGACTAGCAACAGCACCCAGTGCTGTTGTGCAACTGCCACCGACGTGGCAGTGAATCCACCCGAATGTTTAGACTACCTGTCTAAACAAAATGTCAGTGAACTACAGCGGAAGAAGGACTCACCGTCAAAGTGTGGGTCTTCGAACATGTTGTTCGAAGACAGATGCGACTCCATGAGTCATGTGACTGGAGACGCATCCTCGATGCGTACTCATATTTCTGGTATCGAAGACAATTCACCTTCCGAGGTGAATCCGCAGCTAATCCACGACGTGGATAGCTTTTATTATAGCTGTTCTGAACACTCAGAAGGGCAATTTGAGGCCGGGAAACACGCATATACTCTGTGTCCCGGCACAGACTGTACTCAGACAGTCTACAACCTACATGCGACTTCGTGTCGCAAGTCCATTCAACATTTAATGTTGGATCCTGTATCTAAATTATATTCAGATACTATTGCTAGTAGTACTGGTAATGTAACTATGAATAATTATATTCATTGTCAACCGCCGGATTTAACCTTCAAGGTAATTGAATGGTTAAAATCTTTGGATGAACCACCTCCATCGGCACAGCTCACATCTGTGTCACTGCCACCTTGGGAGTTGGTTCAGAGGGGGAGGAGAATTCGGAAGAAAAAAGCCAAAAAGTCACAACAACAGTTGCGGAATCAGAAGCAACTGCAGCAGCAGTTGCTTGACTTCGAAGATTATTCTTCGAAGTTGAGTGATGAAGAGAGATCTTCGTCACTCATCTTGCATGATTCATCACAGGAAAATGTGATGCATCAAGTGAGATTGCCACTCCCAATAACTGTGCTCATTCCGGAGCATAGCACAACATTTTCCGATCACCCACTCTCCATCAACAACATGATGGAACTTCATGTTGTGCCATCAGATCTCAATACAGTCCAGCAGCAGCTGGACAGTGTTCATGTGGCAACTACCTCCACACTCACTGACTTGGACATATTGCCTAAGTTTGATTTGTCTTCCATGAGCAATAATGATGCTCATGTTGCCCCACCAATCAGCAGTTTGTCTGCAGATTTACATGTCTCGTCCACTCATTCCCAGCGAAATACACAGTCTATTTCATCGACATCTATTCCATCTCACCCACATAGTGTGTGGGATTTGATTTGGAACTGGAAACAGCTTTGTGCTGTTGACCGATCAAGTGCAACTTACCTTGCACTTACTGCTGAAGCCAAACATATTCATCCTAAGAATCGTTTGGAATTTCAGCACTGGATTTTGTGTCAACCTCCAGTGTCAGGATCATCTACCTCTCTACAGAGATAGATTTAATGAGATGGCCATGCCATCTTATCCACTAGACTGCTCATTCTACAGCAGTCTTGAATAAGTCATAATTGACTTATTGTACTTGACAAATTACTTGTTAAGTTGTTCAGTCTACACTCAGGGTTTTGCCCTGAAGGGGAGGGTGTAAGAATGTATATATATATTCTACTATGTCCATACTATAGTATGGACAGCTGTGAGTGGTTGTAGGGAGACATGGATGCCAGAGCATCCATGGGTGTTTGTGGACCTGTGGAATGACTGTACAGTCAGCCATGGGAATTTAGAGTAGCTAACTTACTTTTACTTGAACCGTCACATACGTATCATACAGAACACCAATTTATCTGGTATAGTTCTGCTGAGTGATCTTTGTGAAGTCTCTAGAAGTCTTACAATATACCACCCCCCCTGATTGTTCCCTCAAACATATGGGTTTCATTTTTATAAATCTTTTAACCAGTAGTTGATTTTGGCACACTAGTCTATGAACATCCCACAAGCGCCATCCAAGCCAACTTTCCAGCATGGGGGGGAAATCAAGGTCAACGCAATAAAATAAATGCTATTATTGCTGATATCTCCCTAGGTCAATTTTCAAATACTACAACTAGACAGCAGGCAAAAAGATGATATTCAGTGATCCTACGACAGTCACACACACTATTAACGGATTGTGGGCCAATGCATGTGCATGGCAGTGGACGATTCCCTTGATGTAACTGTTTACTGTTCTTAATTTATTTTTGAAATAGTCATGGAGCTGGATGTCCTTGTGGAATCAGTCACAATGGTTTTGATGATAGATGCATCTACAATGCACAGTTACAGACATCAGGCAGGCACCATATGTCCAGGGGGATATCTGCAAAATTTTAAGCTCTGAATATCCCCATGGTCGTGTAGCAGCCACTCTGACTTGAATTGTAGTCTTAAGAGTTAGCAAAGTATAATTCCTGCCCAACATGTTGAGCAATACTCATTCATGTATTACATCATAGAGTTCAGGCAACAGGATGGCTCAACATCAGGAAAAAACCCAAACAGCCTTGCAAATTGGGCTAATTTAAAGGGCAACATGGGCAATACTAATAGCCCACTATCCACATAGTTGTCATAGTTTTTAGGTCAGTGGTGACTTTGTCTCTCACTATTGTAATTGGAATGATGACCAAAGTAAAGCCAAATATATAGCAAAAATTTCAAAGCTGTTTGAGGGTGTGTACATGAACCTAATTATAGCACTTGGTTCACCCCCTTGAGCATGCTCTCTGTTTCATTAAAAGGCTAAAATTTGTGTCATACCTATGGACTATCAGCAAGTAATTATATGTATTTCCTTCAGAATTTGAGTGCTATTCCCATTGTTGTTGTGGCCCTCACATCCTTGGCTATTCAGAGGGCAAAATATTGTCACATGCTGGCCTGGAATGAGACAGGTGACAACATGGCTTCAACTCAATGAGATTTTACAAAAGGCAAGTGATTTGAACATTTTGACAACTTGTCCATTCATTAATCACCCATCCCTTCAAGTTTACTCACTCTTTTTCACAACACCAATGGCCATCATTTCACTTACAACCACACTCTCACTATGTGCTGCTTCTCCCTTTGAATTTGAGGTCAACCACAGTGTGGCACAGACTGCCATCCTGTCTGCAGTCATACAAAGACAAGCTGTTTGTGAGCTGTCTCACCATGCAAGAACAGTCCCAGAACCTTGTATTCTATGACTGAGCTAAAGGAGCAATATCCAAATTTTCTTAGTATGTTTGTGCATTCAAATTACCTGTGTTTTATCCTAATATGTTTTTTAGCCCTATGTATTGAGGGTATTTCATCAATCCCACATGCATTAGGAAATACAACGATCACTTTTGAATGCTGGTACAGATTGCTTTTGCCAACCTGAGAGGTTCTCATATTTGTAGAATTGAAAAGATCAGGCCAGGCTCTTATGCAATCTGTGATGAATGTGGATTACACAGTGGGCCACCTTCATTCTCTTTCTTATCTCATTCTGTCGATCAGTTCTCCTTGACAAGAAGTTATACAGATGCTCAATGGTGGTATAATGTATTTACATTTCCACATATTAATCTATTATATTCTAAGCATTCTTAATAGTCACCATGCCTGCTTCATCACTTATGAATGGACTGTCACAGGCAGCCAGTTCGCAGAGTTTTCATATATTGCTCCTCAACCCTGATCCATTTGGCTAGAGGCTCCAAATCTGCATGTCAGGTCATGTCATTAGTGGCATTTGTTCGATTTCTAACTTTTTGATTAGACAAACCCAGTATGCCTTAATCAAGCCCTTCTTCCACAACCCATTTGCTATGAGAATTGAAATCAGGGCTGTCCACAAGTCTACCCACGGATCACCTGTGACTCTACTCGCAGGTATGGTTCTACCTCAGTGGCTCAACCAAGATCCGCACAGGTTTTCGCTCACAGGTGAGTCTGACTCACAGGTTTTTACCCGCAGGTTTCATTACACTTGTGAGTTTGGACATTTTAAGGGACTCACTGGGCTCTATAAAGCCCGCGTGATGGTGTAAACTACATGGAATACTAGTATTACACTTATTTTAATTTATTATTATTTTTCTATATTTTTCCTGGCCCTGAGGAAATTAAATTGAGTATAATACTAGTAGTCTACATAGTGTACCCCACTGCAGGACCCCTGAAAGTCCCTACATAGGCCTGGGTTCAAAATCTTGGATTTTGCCTCTTTTCGACCATCCCAAAATAGGTCGATTTAGGCCATTTTTTGTCCGACCCAGGATCAGGGATGGTATGGGGACTTTCAGGGTCCTCCCACTGCGTGGGCTTTCCAGAGTCTTGTGAGTCTCTGAAAATAGCCAAAGAAATGGTTAATTTCCCTCAAAAATTACTGGAGAAGACTCACAGGTACTTTCAGGTACTTGTGGGTATTCATCTATACAATGCTGGACCTGACTGGGATCTGACGAGTTTTTCATTCACAAGTACCTGTGACCTGTGGGATTATTACCTGCAGGTATTCCCATGGATCAACCTGCAAGTACCTGTGAACTGAGTCTGACTCCTGGACAGGCCTGATTGAAATGTGAGGAGCCTGAGACACCTATGTGATGGACTCACAGTCACACTAGGGCTGATCACAGTAGACAATTTGAGGTGGATTTGGGAAGGTGATTTGGAAAATATGTGGATTTGGATTTGAATTTATGTCGGCCACTGTGATGGAGCTCCAACCTGTCTTCCTGTCATGGATTCCAGTGAGGATGTTGTTGATCACAACAATAGTTACTCTCTGTCACTCTTCAACTTTTAGTGATACCTAGTGCAAGTTCTCTAGAAGTTAACTTGTATACAGCAATTATTTGTGAACTACTAATCCTCAAGTGGAACAACAATATTAGTAGTTCAAATGTTTTATGTTTAGATATCACACTATTATTATTATCATACCATACATCTCAGCTTCCTAAATCCTCTACCTTAGGCTCTTAGCCCTTCCTCAATGGGATGGCCTGTCCCACTGGCCTGTCCTAGTGGCAT
>MU134689.1:0-65726 GCA_015039355.1 Ramaria rubella
TCCCCTTACACTTACACCATATCAACACTGATATAAAGCAACAGTTCATATTCTGATTGTCTGATGCCAAGTCAGATAATCTATCCAGTTCAGAAGTGGATTCCATGACTCGGAATTAAACTGGCCAGTTCAGAGTCATTTTGGTTGGTTTGGAGTTAGATGGTCTGATTCATAATTGGATCATCAGGCCAGTATGAAGTCAGATTGACCAGTTTGAGTTGAACCAGCCAGATCAGCATCAGACTGGTTAGTTCAGAATTGGGTTGACCAGTTCAGGATCAGATTAGCTGGTTTGGAGTTGGATTGTTGGATTTGGAATCAGATTGGCTGCCCCTTCAAGGTAGATGTCCCATTGTCTACCTCAGGCATCAGAAAGTAGAATACAAGGAGTTGGAGTGTTGGAGGACTGAAGGATTCATCAGGAATTTATTGGCTCTTCCAGGAAATGAATGGTGTTTCTTGGAAATTCCTCGATAGTGGTCTTGATGTTGTCCAGTTGAAATTGTTGTAATCACAGATTACCAGGGAATTTGGAGAATATCAGAGGTTTGGACTTGAAAGGGAACAAGAAAGGAATGAATCAGAATTTTTGGGGTGTTCGGAAAAACATTTGAAAAGGATACAGAGTAGAAGAAAACACATAGGGAAGAAAAAGGTGTCAGAAAAATAGGAATTGGGATGTTTTGGTGGAATTTGTGGGTTTTTGTTTTGTAAATATTGATAAGGTGTTTGATATTCAGCCTGGAATATTGTCTTAATGGTTGAAAGGTCGGAATTTTATCAGAAACATGGGTCAGAGGATGTAAGGATGGTGTATTCATGGATACAAGGGGTTTAACAATGCCATTTGAGGGAGATCGTTATTGATTCTGAAGGCGGTTCGTTGGTTATTGTCCCATAATGTGGAATTTGGTATTGGTGACTAGACTTGGAGTCAGAGTAACTGCATTGCATCTTGAATAGTCATATTCGGAAAATCTGGAAGTCGGAGGTCGGAAACAGAAGGATGTCTTGAACCAGATTTGGCATTCAGAGTTTTCAGAAATTGTCCTGGAGTGTTCTCAAGGAAGTACAGATGTACTGTGCAGAATGTGTTGGATGAAATCCTATAGCTAGAGCCTTGTTAACATGTTCTTGAGGTGGTTCTGGCTTAACTAGATGTAAGGAAAATGATTTTTCCACAGTGAGATTCTCTCCCTCCAATAGATGTGATCATTGTCAGAGTGCATAGCGGAATATTGATGATCGCTTGGCAGGAATTGGAAGAATCGATGTAATGGATTTTCCTATTGGAAATGCATCAAGGTTCCCATATTGTCATGTTGTGAGTTGAGGTTTCATCAAGCATTGATGTTGGATGTTATGGCAGGTCTATAAGGGCAACCTCCAGGGAAAGTGGAATATCACACTGAACATTGGCAGATGGGAATCCAAAGATATATAAGCTCACAGAAGACTACATACAAGGATACACACCTGACAGATGGGAATCCAAAGAGAAAAGCCTAAGGTTCCCACTGCCAAGATAACTACCTAAAGGAGTATGCAAATAAGTGCCGGGACATACTGTGATTACATAATGGGATTGGAATCCAATCCCATTACGTAACTGGGCGCTTATGCGAAGGAAAATTGAAGAATGAATGCACTATGTTTATGTAATGGGATTGGATTCCAATCCCATTACGTAATGCAAGCGCTTATGTGAGTGAGAATGGATGCCAAGTTATGTAATGGGATTGGATTCCAATCCCGTTACGTAACCGGGCGCTTAAGTAACGAACTTGAATGAAAAGATAGGGGCAAGGGAGATAATGGGGGAAAGGGAGAAGTGGGGAAGAAGAGATAGGAAGAAGAGATAATAGAGAAGTGTAGAACCACATGAAATGGGTTCCCCTTACATCACCCCCCTTCTAGAGTGTGATGTCCTAACACACTGAGACCTACTGGAGGGACAGGTGTTTTTTTGACAGAAGGTGTCGAAATCAGCAGCACGAATGCAATGAGGGGCACCAGGATGGAGGAGGTGGAAGTCAGCAATGAGGTCTGGGGGTGCTAATTCTGTCTCAGGAATCCACTCATCATGCTCATACCCATAACCCACCTGACCTTGTATTGGAGTTTCCCGCGGCAGAAGTGACTGTCCAAAACCTGTTCAACCTCATAATGCTCATCTTCCCCTACAAGGACTGGGGGAGGTGGGGGTTGAGCTTTCCGACCAGGAATGGGGTCTGAAGGGGCTGGGAGGAGCTTCACCACAGGGAAGACAGGGTGGAGGCGACCCATCGACTTGGGGAGTCGAAGATGGTAAGCATTGGAGCCAACCTTGTGTTCCACTAGGAATGGGCCTAGGTTCCGATGTGACAATTTCTTAGAGGGGCGAGTGGTGCTAATGTCACTTGCATCTAGGAAGACTTTGTCACCGGGAACAAAGGTAGGGGCTGGCTCACAACGACAATTATAGTATCAAGCCATATCCTCTTTTGCCTTTACAAGGGCAGCTCAGGCTTCAGACAGGGAGTCAGTCATTCATTGTTTGAACTCATTCACAGCTTCTCTTCTAGATGGCTGCTGGTGAGGTTCAAAGCCCATGCATGGGTGACGACCAGAGTCAAGCATGAAGGGAGTCTCTTTTGTGGATGAGTGGACATGGTTGTTGTACTGGAACTCTGCAAGGGGTAGGAGGTCATCCCAGTCATCCTGTCGCTTGTTCACAAATAGGTGGAGGTATTGCTCCAGCTCTTGGTTGACACGTTCGGTCTGTCCATCAGTCTGTGGGTGGTATGCAGTGGAGGCAGCCACCTCGATACCTAGAAGTCTGTATAGCTCACGAGTGAACTCACTGACAAACTGTGTACCTTGGTCTGAAACCACGTGGAGGGGTAGGCCATGGTGTCTCCAAACATGATCCCTAAAGAGACGAGAGGCTCCCAATGCTGTAATTGTGGTCAAGGTGGGGATGAAGTGAGAACGTTTGGATAAGGAATCCACAACAACCATCACAGCATCGTACCCATGCAACTCAGGGAGTTCAACAATGAAGTTGACACTGACTGTCTCCCAACGCTGCTCAGGAACCTCCAGAGGGTGTAGTTCTCTGACAGGCAATCGACACCAAGCCTTGGTGTGCAGACATAGGTCACACACTTTTGTGTAGCTACCAATGTAGCGAGACATGTGGGGCCACCAATAGTTCTGAGAGACAAGTTCCAAGGTCTTCCAACATCCAGCATGGCCAGCAATACGAGTGTCATGATGTTGGGAGACAATTCGACATCATAAGTCATGCTGATCAGGGACATATATATTTCCACAGAACAGAAGTGTACCATCCCTCTCACTCCACTCTGATGACTTCACAGACTTCCCAGTAGTCTTGCAAAGTTCCTTAGCAGCACGTGCAACCGACTCCTCTCACTCTCCCTCCTTGGTGCCATTATGAATGTCCCTCATCACGTTCTTCACCTGTAAACTCCAGTCCTTCCAGTGCACGGATGACAAAGAGTTCTGGTTGGAGAAGCACCAAATTATCATTGTCATTTGAGCCATTGCCATGATCAGGTTGGCGTGAGAGTGCATCTGACTTCCCCATTGTCTTGCCAGGATGATGGTACAGGTTGAAGTTGAACCGAGACAGATAAAGAGACCAGCGGGCTTGGCGACGGTTGAGCTTTTTAGCCATGCGGAAATATTTGAGATTTTTGTGGTCTGTCCAGATCTCAACATGATGTCTCGCCCCCTCAAGGATGTGTCACCATTCTTCAAGGGCACGCATGATGGCGAGCATTTCCTTGTCATGGATCTCATAGTTGCACTCAACTGGACTGAGACTGTTGAAGAAGAAGGCTATGGGGTGCCTGTAAGGGGACGTCAAGGGACGATAAGACGAATGCCTCTAACCCAAGTGTATAACAAGGATAGCGAATATACATCCGCTATCTACTGCTTATATAGATGTATGGAGTGCAGGGGCGTCTAGATAGGAAACATATCTGAAGGCTATTGACCAATCAATATGCACAGCACTATCTACCAATCGGAGATACTCGAGATAACCTGCCAAAAGATAACTAAAGATAGAGTGTTAGGTCTGTCATGTGTCCATGACAGGTCGGGGACGGACGATGATAAGAAGGATGTAGTACTGGGTACGCACTCCCCAGGAGTCTACCAGACCGTAGAGTAGGAACTCCGCTGTAGTAAGCGTGGAGTTCCCTTACAGTGCCATTTGTTATTGACCTTGGACTGTTGGGACAGAACAGCACTGGTTGCAAAATCAGAGCTATCTGCTTCGACACGATATGGGAGGTCGTCATCTGGGAATGCAAGGATGGGTGCAGATGTTACCAATCTCTTTATAGTGTCGAAGGCAGCCTGCTGTGAGGGTCCCCATGTCCAAGGAGTGTCTTTGCAAAGCAGGTCAAACATTGGACGTGCATGGTGTGAGAACTTCTCAGAAATCGATGATAGAAGTTGGCAAAACCAAGGAACGACTGCACCTCCTTCTTATTGTTAGGTGTTGGCCACTCAGCGACACCAGCAACCTTGACAGGATCCATTTCGGCTTTCCCATGAGAGATGATGAGCCCTAGGTATTCAATCTTGGTCTTGTCAAAGTCGCACTTGTCAGGACGCAAATAAAGCTTGTGTTCTCTGAGACACTGTACCACTTTCCATACAACTTTATGGTGACTTTCTAGATCTTCTGAAAAGATCAGAATGTCATCCAGATAAATTCATACGACACCTTCAGCAATGAGGTCATGGAAGATTTCATTCATCATAGTCTGGAAAGTGGCAGGGCTGTTAGTGAGGCCAAAGAACATCACTAGGGGTTCAAACAGTCCCTGATTTGTCCTGAATGCCGCTTTCCTCTCGTCACCCTCTTTGATTCTGACATTGTTAAAGCCCCAACGAAAATCAAGCTTAGTAAAGTAGTGGGCCCCTCGTAGGCTGTTGACAAGGTCGGAAATCAAAGGAAGGGGGTAGCAATTCTTGATTGTCATTGCATTTAGCACTCAATAGTCTTGGACGAACCGTAGGGCACCATCTTTCTTTTTGACAAAGAACACTGGTGAGGCCATTGGTGACTTCGACAGTCGGATGCGCCCTGCACTCAAATTCTCCTCAAGGAATTGTCCAATTCAGCCTGCTCTCCTGGAGAGAGGGGGTATACCTTGGGTGAGGCTCTGGGGTTGGCTCTGGGTTCTAACTCGATGGCATGATCCCATGGTTTGCATTCTGGAAGCTTGTCAAACAACTCCATTGCAAAGACATCTTCGTAATCAGACAGGTAGTCTGGAAGAGTGTCTGAAGGTTGGGAGTTGCACCAGGCTGCTTCTGCAAGCCATTGGAATGTTGTTGAAGAAGCGCGAATGAATTCAGCTTGGGGAGGGAGCATAGTGACTAGAATGCGGTCACCCTCTTCTATGGCCTCATCAGATGTGCCTTCAGCCATTTCAGAATCACCCCCTTACTGTTGACTCAGGAGGAGTTCTTCTTCAGCTGTTGATCCATCTGAATCATGCATGAGAATAGGGCAAGGATCAATACGGCAGGTGCGCAGTTGTAGGGCCTTCTGATGTTCTTCCTTGATGATGTTGCAACATGTATGGCACTGGGGAGGACACCGAGTCATCTGCACCTCTGGAGACTTCCAATCAACTTCTGGGTTGTGGTCCCAAAGCCAGGTGTAGCCAAGGATCATACGTTGATGCCCCAGGTGTGTAACAGCGAACACAGCTCTCTCAGAATGGTCTTTGTACCGCAGAATTAGATCAACGACTTCAGTGATAGATCCAGATTCATTGGGTGAGCCATCAACATTGTACACAGGAATAGGACGAGAGAGTGGTCGTGCAGTGAGGTGGTTTTCCTTAACAAATCCCGAGTCGATAAACAAGCCAGTGGCACCAGAGTCAAGTAGAGCGCGAACCCACTTGATCTCTGCTGTGTCTGTGGTTTGAACCTCAACTGGGAGAGAGAGGGAGTTTGGGCCTGGGGTGGAAGCAACAACATACTGTGCAGGAAGGTTTCGTTCCCATTTTTTACGACGGAAGCGAGTAAGAGGTTGGAAAGGAGTCAAGGGTTGTGTGTCTAGCATTTTGGTCTCTGTAGCTGAGGAATCAGATTCTGAATCTGTATATTCATCATTTACCTGATTATACAGCAGTGGAGCGAAATTATTGGAAATTGGCAGCAGGGGCACACTATTCACCTGCTGCACAACACAAAATCCTCTTCTTCTTCCTGAGGTTCTCAACCATCCTCCTTGAGAGGGCTTGCAGCTTTATGATCAACAGATGACACCTTGTGGGCGATCCATTCCTCTTTCTCTTCTGCAGTCATGGTACAAACATCAAAGGCTTGAGGACATTCTCTAGAGAAGTGGCCTGGTTTTCCACACCTATGGCAGACAAGAGAACTAGATTGACGACAACAAGTGGCATCTACCTCCATTGCTACTGGCTGAACAGCTGTGGTGACAGCAGGTGGGGCTAGCTGAAGTTGTGGTGCTGAGTCTGATTGGTGAGGTGGGTGTGGGTTTCTGTGGTTAAGACCAGTAGAGACAATGGTGGGGCGGGCTGAAGTGTTTGGTGTACCACGGGAAGCACTTTGAAATGCTTCATTGGCAGCACGTGCCTGTGAAATTGTCCTAGCCACTGAAAACCATTCAGAAAGGTCATTGTCTGAGGGGTGTCCTTCAACCATATATGCAATCTGACTCTGGACAGAGGGGTCTAGACTGTGATGAAATTTCATGACCAGGGAGGCTTGTTCCGTATACCCAGACTTCTCGATCAGTTCCTCAAATTCGTCGATGTAATCATCAACCATGTGACAATTTTGATAATATTGATGAGACTCAAGCTTGGTCCTGGCAGTAGTCTCTTCATGAGGAAGGAAGAATGTTGATTGGAATGCTTTTTCAAAAGAAGCCCAAGAAGGATGAGTAGGCCTGCCAGTTTTGGTTTCCATCTCAAAGATACATGTGGCAAATGAAGAGGCACGACCAGATTTCATGAATGACAGGGCCCAGAGGACCTTGGCATGATCATTGGCAAATTGGGTCGGCCATAGGGCAAGGTAGAGCTTGCACGAGTTTAGGAAGGCTTGTCCTTTCTCTCTGTCACCACTGAAGTCGGCTGGAGTGGCAGGTGTTGCATGTTTGTGAGTGGTGGGAGGGGAGAGTGATGTGGTCATGAGGTTGGCAACATCATGGTTCAAGGTGTGTACTTGGACATCTGTTTGCCAGAGTTGTTATTATAACAATTCCTTCTCCTCTCTTTCAACATGTAGGGCAGTCTCTAGGACAGCAACACATTGGTGAAGCTCATTGTAAGCCGCTTGGAAATCAAAGGAAATAGGGTCTTCAGAGATGGATGTAGACATAGTGGAGATAGATGGAATATAGGGTGCTATGTAGGGAGTGTACCAGAGGGGTTCTGAACTGCTATGCACCTGAAGAAGTTGATTCAGAGACAATAGCAACAGCAGCTGGTCCAGTAAGTTGTCAGGCTTTTCTACTATAAGGGCAACCTCCAGGGGAAGTGGAATATCACACTGAACACTGGCAGATGGGAATCAATCCGAAGATATATAAGCTCACAGAAGACTACATACAAGGATACACACCTGGCAGATGGGAATCCGAAGAGAAAAGCCTAAGGTTCCCACTGCCAAGATAACTACCTAAAGGAGTACACAAATAAGCACCGGGATGTACTGTGATTATGTAACAGGATTGGAATCCAATCCTGTTACGTAACCGGGCGCTTATGCGAAGGAAAATGAAGAACGAATGCACTGTGTTTACGTAACGGGATTGGATTCCAATCCCATTACGTAATTCAAGCGCTTATGTGAGTGAGAATGGATGCCAAGTTATGTAATGGGATTGGAATCCAGTCCTGTTATGTAATTGGGCGCTTAAGTAAGCGAACTTGAACGAAAAGATAGGGGCAAGGGAGATAATGGGGGGAAGGGAGATGTGGGGAAGAATAGATAGGAAGAAGAGATAATAGAGAAGTGTAGAACCACATGAAATGGGGTTCCCCTTACAGGGTCGGAGGATGTCGCAGCAAAGCGGGATTTTTGGAGATTTGGAAAAATGCAGTATTTGCAGGTTTCCTGGAGACATGTCATAGAATTGAATCTTCTTGTTGAGGAGTGTGGAACTAGGTACTACCCAATGCCCTGTCAATCAATGGATTGTAGTGGGTGGGTTAGTGGCGTCCCCAGCACATTGGAACAATTAGAAACAAGTGGCGTTATACGCAAATGTAATAATGACTGGGATTTTTCACTCAACGGAAAGAAACGTGATTGGCGTGAACAGCCTGTTGGATGGTGCAACATAAAATGTCTTCAGTAACAGGAAACGGAGACTGGCGGAAAGCGGGAATCCGAAAGGATGGTGTTTAGATGTAATGATTGGTCGAAAACATTCGGGAGAATGATATTCAGGGGTTTTTGGGATTGGAGGTAAGATCGGAGATGATTGTAAGGGATTTTGGTGGAATTGTCGGAGGGTAGGAAGGGTGTTTTTGCAAAGTGTCTGTGGTGTTTTTGGTAAGGCACAAAAGAAGATATGAACGCAGATTCATGCTTGAGGGTCTTTGAGCTGTCAGTCTCGGGGACTCGGAAGGTGCTCTAAGGGGACCTTGATGTTGGAATCACTTAGCATGACAGTTGTAGTTCGTGATTTTGCTTTCCTGGCAAAGGATGATGACTTCAGGCATTTTTTCACTTTATGACCAGGTCTTCCACAGTAGAGGCATAGCTTTTGGTCGATGTGTCATTGTTTCTCCTGTAGTATTAACTTGCTGTCTTGTTCAAGGATGTTGGAAAGTTTTGGTGTTGGCAAAATTGGGGTTTGGTTGGAAGTTGTTGCCATTTGTTCTGAGTCATCACGAAGATGGTTGGAGGTTGCATTGTTGATGTCGCTCGGGATTTGCTCGGGTTTGAAGTCTTTGTCTATGAGGCACTTGTCAAAGAAGCTGGAGTACTTGTGAACATTTGATGGGTTGATGACATTCTTGGTAGATCTGTCAGTGTCATCAAATTGGGTGTTTGAATTCGGGTGTCGGAAGACATTGTAGAAATCAAGAGTGTTAGCTTGTATATACTGTTAAAGGCCAGATCGGTTGTGGATGGTCGGATTTGGTCGGAACTCTCCTTGACTGAAATCAGAAGTCACAATATTCAGAAATGCATGGAATATCAGATGACTTGGAAGTCAGAGATCCGAAGACTGATCTATATGGGTGTTGGCTTCAACTTATGGGTTGCACCCTCTTGGATTTCTAGTGCCCTGGTATTTCAGACTGAAGACTGGACAAAATTATCGGGGTTCCGATGGTCGGGTCTATTTGGAAGGATCAGTGACAAGTAATACATTAAGACTTATCGGAGATGAGCAGGAGGTTTCGGTTACTTGGAATCGGAGCAGTCAACACGGGGATGGGATAGGGGTAACGATAAATGAATATCGAGTAAGGGTTCAGCTTTACAGAAAAGCAAGTGTAATCAAAGAGAGGTTTTTCAGAATGTTGGATATGTCAGGGTCAGACTAATTGGAATAAACAGCATACCAAACAAGGTTGAAGGCCTTATTGCAGGTAAAACTTGGAGCGATGAAGTGTAATAAAAGGTATAATGATATAGGATAGACAAGATATCAGGTGTGCAGGATATTGTGGGTTATATCGAGATAACGAGATGAAGTAATGAGATATACAACAAGATATATAAGAGATATACAATGAGATATATAAGAGATATACAACGAGATATATAAGAGATATACAAGAGATATACAAGCTAAAGAAAGCTTGAGCAAGGGAAAGCGTATTTAAAGGAACATGCAGAATTCCAAAATTGGAAACAGAAAGATAAGGGTGCGTGATATGGAGTTCTGGAGTCGGAGCAAATACAGAAATTGAGATAAGACATACAGGGATAATATCAAAATAGAATCGTGACTAAGAATAATAAATGGGGACATGTCGGAAATAAGCAGGAAAGAGCTTATTGGGATACAGAAAACATCAGAATAACGCAAGTTGGATCTGGGATCTAACAATCGGCATCTTCCTGCCTTTTCCAATCTTCATCCTCTTTTTCCTTTCTCTTCCAGTCATCCTCTTCCTTCTGCTTCCACACCTCCTCTTGCCTTTCCACAGCTTCCTTCTCCTGTCTCTCCCGCTTTGCCTTCGCTTTTTTATGCAGTTTCTCCTGCAAAATCCATTTTTTTCTGATCCATCTCTTCCATCTCCATGATGATCCCCTCATCAGAGCTGATTTCAATGACAGACGCGGGGGGAGGAGACTGTGAGCACAACAACATTTTTGGTAGTGGTAGTGGTTGGGAGTCAAAAGCATTTTTGCGCTTCATCACCAGTCTTCCCCTATTTATACTCAATCAGTGATCTCAGCGTTTATGGATAACCGACACCCAAACTTCCCACAACATTCAATGACATAATTGGCCTTGAGGGCTCAGCCATAAAAGGAGATACTGTTAGATCCTAGACCTGGCTTCCATTATTCCGATGTTTTCCATATCCCAATAAGTCTTTTTCCACCTATTTCTGATATACCCCCATTTTATCATTCTTAGTCATGATCCATCTCGATCTTATCCTGTATGTTCTATCTCAATCTTCATACTTGCTCCGATTTCTCCATATCACGCACCCTTATCTCTTTGTTTCCAATTTCCAGAATTCTGCATATTTCTTCAAATACACTTTTCTTCATTCAAGCTTTCTTTAGCTTGTATATCTCATTAAACCTGTTATCTTGTTATACTTGATATATCTTGTCAAACCTTTTATATCATTATATCTTTTATATTACTCTTCATCATGCCAAACCCTATCTGCATCAAAGCCCTTATGCCTCTGATCATTATATTGGTATTCTGATTTTTCCAACTCTGACATCTCCGACATTCCAAAATACATTTTTGATTGCACTCACTTTCCCGTAAAGCTAAAGACCCACTCAACATTCATTTATCGCCACCCCTATTCCTTTTCTGCATTGATTATTCCAAACCCCGAATCTCCAAAATCTCCTGCTCGTCTCCAATAAGTCTCAAATTACTGTTTGTCACTGATCTTTGCCAAATAGACCTGACCATCGGAACTCCAATAATCACATCCGGTCTTCAAGTCCGAAATACCAGGGCACTAGAAATCCAAGAGGGCGCAACCCATAAGTTGAAGCCAACGCCCATATAGATCAGCTTCAGATCTCCGACTTCCAAGTCATCCAATATTCCATGCATTTCCAAATATCGCGACATTCCAATTTTGGTCAAGGAGAGTTCTGACCAAATCAGACCTACATCCGATCCGGTCCATAACATGAAGAAGACATCTGATAATGTGGCCATGGTACAGTACAGGATATCTAATCTGCCCAAGTGCCTCTGTTGCCCACAAGGGCCCACAACTATCTCTCGCTCAGCTCTAGCTGTTCCAGAGCTGAGGTAACACATGAAGCACTTTGAAAGGCTTCATTAGCAGCACGTGCTTGAGCAATCATCAGAGCAACTGAGAACCATCCTTGAAGGTTATCATCCGCTGGACGTCCTTCAATCATGTTTGCTATATGGCTTTGAATTGAGGAGTCGAGGCCATGATGAAACTTCATGACAAGAGAAGGCTGTTCAGTGTACCCAGACTTCTCGACTAAGTCCTCAAACTCATCAATGTAATTGTTGACACTACGTTTATTTTGGTAGTACTGGTGAGATTCAAGTTTGGTATGTGCAGTGGTTTCCTCATGTGGCAGGAAGAATGCTGCCTTGAAGGACTTCTCAAAGGAATCCCAGGTTTGGTGGCTATGATAACCAGTCTTTGTCTCTGATTCAAAGATCCGAGTGGCAAATGAAGATGCACAACCCGATTTCATGAATGACAATGCCCACAAGATTTTGGCATGGTTGTCAACAAACTGCTTGGGACACAGAGCAAGGTAGAGTTTACAGGAGTTAAGGAGGCTCTCCCCTTCTCTCTGTTGCCATTATATTCAGGAGGAGTGGCTGGTGTAGCTGGTTTTGAAGTGGTAGATGATTTGGCAACAGCTGTGAGGGAATGAACATCAACATTAAGGGTGTTTAAAAGGAGATCAAGCTGGCCAACCTCTCAACTTTTCCTTTTCAGTCCTCTCTACCATCAAGGCATTCTCCAGGGTAATAACTTGCTGTAGAAGCTGGTGGTAGCCAGTTTCAAGATCAAAGGTGTTTGGGGCTCCAGACATGGTAGAAGTTGTATTTGGGAGGGGAAGGAAGGGATGCTAGGTTGCCAACACTTGACTGCAAGTCAAAGCGAAGTATGATGCCTTGACTACAAGTCAAAGGACAGTCTGTGGCACCTGAAAACCGGTCCAGAGATGGGGAAGGCTTTTCTACTATAAGGGCAACCCCTGAAGTGAGTGGGAGCTCACACTCAAGCCTGGCAGATGGGAATCCAAAGATATATTAACCTATGAGGATCTACAGATGAATGTGCATACCTGGCAGATGGGAATCCAAAGAGAGGGATCCCATCACTGACCTAGCTACCCAATTAGGAAGGAGGTCTGAGACAACATGAGACAAGAAGACACTTCAGGGCTGGGGCAGCACCTGCACAGAAAAATAAGGAAAAATAACAGAAAAATACTAATGAATGAAGGCTAGTACTAGGGGAGAAGAGAGAATGGAATATAAGGAATGAATACTAGGAAAGAGCCCAAAGTTCCCCTTACACATTGTCCATTCTGCCCCGCTGTGCTCCCCCTCACCGATTTCCTAATTCGAATACACCATCCCTACACATCCCCAAACTGATTACCCATTGGAATACAGAACCCCTATGCACCTCCACACCAATTGCATATTAGCAGACTGGCACCTGTTAGAGACCATAATTGGGCATAAATCAGGTTTGGTCAGAACTCTCCTTGACCAGGTTCAGAATGTTGTGATATTTGGAAATGCGTGGAATATCGGAAGACTTGGAAATTGGAGATCTGAAGCTGATCTACATGGGTGTTGGCTTCAACTTATGGGTTGCACCCTCTTGGATTTCTAGTGCCCTGGTATTTTGGATTTCTTGACTGGTTGGAATTATTGGGATACCGATGGTTGAGTCTGTACAGAAGATCAGTAACAAACAAGTGAGTCAAGACTTCTCCAGTGAGCAGAAGAATTTGGATATTTGGAGTTCAGAATAATCAATGCGGGAAAGGATGAGGAGTAATGATAAATGAATATTGAGTGAGGTTTAGCTTTACAGAAAAGCAAGTATAATCAAGGAGTGGAGAACCAAAAAGAGATGTCGGGATCAGAATATTCGGGATATCAATATAATGATCATTTGTATAAGAGCATATATGTTTGAACAATATACAATGTAAGATATAGAGGAGGTACTAATATATAAACTTAAATACAGATAGAAATTGATATAGGTTTGTAAGTTGATATACAAGCTAAGGAAAAGCTTGAGTAAGGAAAAGTGTATTAAAGGAATATGTGGAATTCTGAAATCAGAAACAAAAGAGATAAGGGTGCATGATATGGAGTTCTGGAAAACGGAGTGAGTATGGAAATTGAGATAGAACGTGACTAAGAATGATGAAATGGAGGTATATTAGAAATAAGCGGAAAAGGGGTGTATCGGAATGTGGAAATGTCGGAATAATGGAAATCAGATCTGGGATCTAACAGCACCCCTCTGCACCAATTCTCACCAGGTCTCGTCAATAGTAATATACAGTAGAAAATGTTCGAAGTCCTGTATAATAAAAATTTAACAAATTGAATGTGATAGTCTGTGTCTCACCTGTGAGGATGGCAGTGTTACACATGTTGTGTGTCTGCATCGTAAGGGTGTGCAGAGCCGATCTATATAAAACTGTATATAAGAGAGGAAGGATTAGTAGAATGCCAGCTGTAACAGTTTAGGGCAATTTACCTGTAGTTTTTGGCTTGGCTCATTTTGTCATATTTGCTTGGCATGAAGGAAAGTCAACAGAGGGAATGGGGAAAGAGAGGATTGAAGAAGCAAGAGGAGGGAGTAGATGGGGGAGTGGAGGAAGGAAGATATGTGGCATCCAAGTTGTGCCTATATATGGCTGACAATTGCTGACCAATCTCTGTCAGCGTGGATGGACTCAGAAAAAAGAATTTCAAGTGAGGAATATGACTTAGCATGAATTTGAAGAAGTAATAAAATGTATTTTCAATTTGAAAGCACAAGGGTTGTTTAAATGTTGCTTGAGATTCTCAACCCAAACTTGGATTGCTCAACTGCATTTTGGGTTTGCTGATGTGCACCAACCTTCTAACTCAAACATACTTTTGCAGCTGTTCTGATCTGTGGACACATCCATGACACTGATCTTTACAGCCCCTAACATCTCCACACTGAGGCAGTTTTCACTGGGACTAACTAAGGAAATCCTCCAAACTGACTGAATGTCTAAGGCACTTAAAATCAAAAGTCATGTGACCTATGACATAGGCCAACTAGGTTCCAATCTGTCCATGTAAGCAGGTGCTTAAATGGTGGACAGAAGTGCCAGCTGTAGAAGTGAGCAGAAGGAAGAAGGTAGGGAGGGAAATGGGAAGAATAGATAGAAATAACAGGGAGAAAAGATACACCACATACCACTGTGGCCCTACAAGTTCTCTTGTTCATGGGTCACTGTGGATATGAGAGAATGAATCAATTAAGAATAAGAGATACAGCTAAATAACTAGAGGCCACCAGCAGCAACAGAAACCCTTGTTTACAGTAGGAGGAACAGATATTCCAGAAGATGAAAAGATGACAACACAAAAAAAAATACAGAGGATATTATGAAGACATACACTGCAGGACTGTATAAATCATTAAGACAATGATGGAATTTGTTAAGTGTCAACTTTCCCAACACAATGTTTATGAAATATTTCAGAACATGATCAAGAAAGGAGGTTTATAAAGCCCGTGCTATACTTGAATATTTTCTTTCCATGGGTTTTCCAAGAAATAGGTGCACTACCAACAACCATATACACCCAATCTTTCGCACAAATCTTCACATCAAATTTGGTTTGGGACAATAGCAAGGCCATTTCTCACCTTGTGTACCAAGGCAGAAACATTATCACAGTTCTCAAAATTACTGGCATCATTCACCACCGACTCAAGGAGTTAAATGATATCACGTATCAAGTATAAAATTGCAATATCCAATTAAATGAACGTTCACATAAATCTAACCCCTCGCATTTGATACATTACTATGTAAAGAATCAGGAGAAAACTAATATATATCTGGATAAGTAGTACGTGTCCATCCATACAAATAAAGGTTAGATCAGAATGTCCCATAAGGAGGGTGGAGAGCCCAGCTAAAGCAGGATTAGGCTTCCACCATTCATGCAGGAAAAAGGCTTATCCAGATGTTAATGTTGAATATTCTGAATGTGTAGCTCAAAGACTGCACCACACAGTGGCCCTATAGTATTGTGAGAACTATTTTAACTGCCACCTCCTTGAACATCTCACCCAGTCCAACAACAGAATAACTCTCATGGGGTCAACATTTCAACATTGAGAAATAAAACCAAGTAATATACAACTGTACTTACTCAATCTAAGACAAACTCAACAACTAAAATTTATTGTTGAATCACACATCACGCATCAGTATTTGCTCAGGCTACTGTGCAAAATTTTTAAATTTTTTTTTAAATTTTTAATGACCAGCATCCCTGCAGTTGAGGATGGCAGATGAGCTGAAATACAGTGTAGGCTCACTGAGGAGCTGATTGCTTGTTGAATCATTTTTGACAAGTGGATCCAAGCCATGTTGATGCCTGGTCAGAGCTGATGTGATTAGCATGCCATTCAAACAGCTTATTTTTGCTAACAGCTCCTTACAAGCTGTCAGATCAGTGCATCATTGTAGGGGATGGGGAAAATATAGGAAGGAGTAGGGGAGCAGCATAAAAATGAAATGCATGAGAAAAAAAGAGGAAAGTAAGGGGAAATGGGGGAAAGAAAGCATAGGTCACCTTATACCCATGGGTCACATGGAGTGGCTATAGCCAGAATACAATCAAGACATAGAATGCCTACAAGGAGCACAGAAGGATTCCATGAGATTTAGGTAGAGACCATGTAGAGGCTGTGGAGTGGACCATGGAGATGACATGGGGGTCTCAGAATTATATATAATTGATTGCATCAATCCTAACTTTTATGATGAAGATGCTCCCCGAAGTGATGTGTACATACCTTATGTGTAACTTCAGTTGTGGCTAATTTCCAAATGTTTAATGTGTGGCTACCTCTACTGATTCTCCTGTTTCATTATATCACATGCATCTTTCATTTTTGTGCACTTCAATTTGATAAAGAATAAAATGATTTGAAGACCCCCAAGCCTGTATCCAACTCGTCAATCGATTCTACGACGCACTAGAGTCAAAGGGACATCTCCTGACACCAACGTCCCCTTCAACATCGGCGTCAGGAACCTATTCATCCATTGCTCTCGTGTTTCTCCAGCATCCATAACAACCTCGATACGCCAATCCCGCAGCAGCAAACTCAAGAAGCAAACTGCTTCCGTCGATGCGAACTTTCTTCCAAGACAAGCACGTGGGCCCAGCGAAAACGCAAAGAGTGTGTCCGCCCCGCCATTGTCTTTCCATCGTGAGGGCATGAACTCATGTGGGGAAGGGTATATTCGAGGATTACGACCTGACACCATGAAGAACGAGAAATAAGGAAGAAGGATCAGATGGTAACATGATTGAGACGTACCAGTACCAATGAGGTCGATGGTTAACTTGTTTCCTTTCGGGATGAAAATAGACGAGGCCTTGCCCCCGGGCCTGAGGTTTGGAATGGATAACGCGGTGTCGGCGGTGGCTTCTCGAATATTAATGTATCCTGCCGCTATTTTGGATATTGGCATCGAGATCGTCTATTTGAACAAAGGACTCACGATAAAGCCTAACAATTTCATAGAAACAGGCAAGTACGGGAAATAGCGCACCGTAATCCTTGATGGTCTGCAGAATATGTCAGGTCTCAAGAGTCTACAATATAACCGTTAAACCAGGGGCACTTACTGGTTCACGACCACCTTCGGTCACGGCCTTCACAGCCTCATATGCCAATTGTTGTTCTTCAGGATACAACGCGAGATATGCTGCCACAAAAACCATACTGGAAGCAGTAGTCTCTGAATAGACATGTAATTAGAATTTGTAACAAAACACTAGAAAGGCTCCTGGATTCTTACCATGCCCAGCAAACAAAAAGCCGAATGAGTTACCAAGCACTTCTTCATCGCTAAGATGGTGCGCCCCTTCCTTCTCACTGGCCATAATGAGACGGCTAAATACATCTTTCGACATCTCGATACTCGAGTCACTCAATGCGATATGCTTTTGAATCTCCTCTCTCCGAGTTGCGATCCTCTCCTTCATGACCTGGCCAAATTTGTTGTATATATATTTTATGTTTTGGATTCTGGCAAGGCATATGCCATAATGAGCAATCATAGCTGAATACAGTAGTACGAGGCTGACCCTTTGATCGGAAGGTAGTATGCCGCTGCAGGGAGAACGCTACGAGGGATCGTAAGTTCTGAGACTTCTTTAACAATGTCCTGCAATGATTTCTCATCGTCAGATGACTGTTTTATCCAGCTCGTCGGTTCGTTAAAACCACAGCGAGAAATGACATAGAGTGCAAGCTTGATTAAAAAAAACACAGCATCGTCAAACCATTTACCGTCGAACGATAAGTAGAGATACCTTAGTAGTAATCAAGTTGAATGCCTTGACGTCTACGCGGTTATTACCCGACCACCCCTCAACCAGGGAGAGCTCGTTATATAGTCGGATCACTTCGTCCCAGACTAACTCGTAACTGTTCAAAAGGTGACGATGTGGTTGAGAGCTTAAATATGAAGGTGGTGACTCACGTAGCCTGGTCAAATGCGGGTGATGTGATCTTCCTATGCCTTCTCCATTGGTGTCCACCTGAAGCAATAACATTTGGGCCAAAGACCCTGCATGTAAAAAGATCACAAGTCTGTACTTTTAGTTCAAACAGAAACATGCTGACATACATTATCGGAAGCTTCGCACTCATGGGCTTGTCAAAAGTCGGATTGGCATATTGGTAATTCATGACTTCCTGCAATATCTCGGGTGACGAGGAGTGGATGCTCGGTTTGCCCCATAAGATGGGAACGAAAAGAATCGCTTCAGACTTTACGTTGCGGTATACTAGTCCCACGTTTAGTACTGGTTTTAAAAAAAATGTCTAAGGATGCACGGCTATCTTTCCAGTTCCATATACAGTTGAGCCCAGGATTCCAGAAAGTTGTGGGTAAAGTAGCGCCTAATACTGTTATGGGTTCGATGAGGCATATTCTGTGGTGAATGTCGGAGGGATGCTATAGGAATAATGTCAAAAAAGCGTTGGAAAAGGACGGACGACCCACTTTATAGAGTTGCCAAAGAACTGAGATACGTTGCACTATGAAACGCGAGAGGAGCGCTGCGCCGATGAGTGACCAAAACATAAGATGAGTCCGAGAGAAGAGTAGAGATTGGAGAGCTGAACGCTCAGATACGAAGTTGCGAATTATCTGCCGGACATAAGGCCGGAAATGTGTAACCTCCTTTCAGCACCCCCTGAGGCTACGAAACCATGATCCGCTTCACGCACACCGACCCAGTGGCAGCTTTTGCCGCTGGAACCCGCTCACTGGGACTGAGTTCTGTGTAGACGCGAACGTGTAGCTTGCAATGACGCCGCACGACCTTAGAATGTCTTCATCCCACCCGTAGATTTCACATCCTCAGCTACGAACACAGATATGTATACGGTAATTCCGGATGTCTGACCTGCCGGCCGGGGTGCGAGAGCTGGAAACCCACATGGTTTTAACATACTTACCTAATCGTCAGCTTATATAGATGAGGTGTCCATCAGCAGTGATCGTTCCAGGCTCCTGAATTATTACTGACTCTGAGAAAAATAGGATTGGAAGTTCCATAGTTAACGAGTTTTTCCTTTCAACCTTTTCTCTCTTCTTTTCCTCCCAATTATATCGCCAATTTTGTTACCTGCAGTCGCGTCCCCAGATTTGACCTCTTTGATGGGTGTTACACGAGGTTTTTTTGCTGGACGGCTCACTACCTCACTCGAAGGCGCATCCCGTCTTTTTTTCGCTGGAGATGTCGACGTCTTCTTCTCGTCACGAGATCTCGAAGAAAGGTCCTGCGTAGAACGTTAGTTATACATACTTCCACCCCAACAAGACTTACTTGTCGGCCCCCCTCTTCCCGATCTGCACGCCGGCGAACAACTTGGATATTCTCAATGGAAAATTCCAGTACCAAAGTCCGCCCAGCCTTTTTATCCGTCTCATCCTCCAGCTCTCGAATCCTGCCCTTCAATCGACGCAGCCGTGCCTGCTCTTCCTCACTTTTCTTTGTCTTTCCTGCGTTCTCGTCCTTTTTCACCAAATCCTTCAGCTCTTCCTTCCACCACTCACGCAAAAGTCCCTCCACGCCTGGATGATTATTCGCCCAGCGTAGTACTTTCAACGCATCAGCATGCGACATCATCTCCAGGAATCCATAGCCTTTGCTTCGTCCCTTGCCAGTGAGAGGATCAACCCTATCACCGATTCTAACAATTTTGGCCTGTCGGACAGCGGTGTAACGTTCTCCACGTTTCCGCTTGGGTTTCTTTTCTCTATCGGCCTCTGTCGCCTCGTCACCATCTTCTCTCATCTCATCAGCGTTTAATCCTTCCCGGGTGCCATTCTTGACCTCATCTTCAAATTTGCGCACGGCATGCAGCGCGAGGCGCTTGAGAGTGCGCTCCGTCGCGAATGTAGGCAACTGGCGCACACTCAACCGCGTCTTCGAGACGTAGAGAGAGGGATTTGAACGCATAAGCGCGCGTCTTGTGTTGAACGCCTGAACGCGTTTTTCCAACTCAGTTTCCGAGATCGTAGACGCGGAAGGAGTGTTGGGAAATATCACTGCCAGGGCACTGAATTCAGTGCATGTGACTCACGGATGACAGGTCCGCATACTTACCCCCTTCTCGCATGAGATATAGATTTCGCTTATCTTGCTTTTCCCGCTGTTTTTCACCGAGCTCACGTAGGCGCCCTGCCTCTTCGCGAGTAACAGCTCGTGTAACATCCAATGTACGTCCATGCATGACAAGACTTTGTGCGAGAGAGGAAGAAGGATCTGGCGTGAGAATTGATGAAAGCTTGAATGGATTTTTTTTAATTGCTGTGGTGACCTGCCAAATACCATTGAGCGGAAGTAACTTCATCAGTAATTCCCGAGGGCTTACCGTAGCTCCACCCGTTTCAGCGTTCAGAAGTTCAGCTTGTTGAATCGCTCTGTCCGCGTCCTCCTTGTTCCAAAAGCACACGAAGCCCGTCCCTCTCGAACGTCCGGTGGCAGGATCCATTGTGATGCGCGCATATCGCAGAGGCCCAAAAGAACGGAATCTGGAGTGCAGGATGAGAGGTACAAGAGCCACGAGTATTGTCAGAGTGCTCACAACGTTCGCAACTCGTCTTCAGTCGCTGTGAAAGGTAAGTTGCGAATGAAGAGAGTATTCCCCGTCTCTGGAGGCGGTAATTGTGGTCTTTCCGGAGCGTTTTCATCATCGTTGCCGCTCTGGTCATTCTCTTCCGCGTCGCTCTCCTCGTCACCTGAGCCCTCAAGAACGCCGACATGGTCGTCCTCACTATCACTCTCGCTTTGGCTTCCACTCGGAGGCCCAGACTCACTGTCCTCCGCCACGGCATCTTCTTCCGTAATTTTTTCCTTCTCCTGGTCCCACCGCTCTTTGCTTAGCGCCCAGTCCACAGCAATAACTCGTTCTTTTCCCTTCGCATTCGGGTCACCTTCTTTCTGACCAACCGTTGCGCCATTGGCACCTTCAATCGCCTTCTCGGCGTCCTTTTTACTCATCATCCATATGAAAGCAAAACCTTTTGCACGCGGTCGACCACCTTCCTCTTCGGGTTTTGCCGTGGGGAGCGTGATTGAGTGGATAGGCCCATAGGGAAGGAATAGACGGCGAAGGTCGTTCTCTGTAGCCTGTGGTACATCAGCCAGGCCTGTATAAAAGAAGCATGGAAAGATACATACGTTCCAAGGCAGATTGCGGACAATAAGCCTGCTAGCGCGCGATGGGTTGCCACTGGATTTAGCCAACGTGTCTAGTCTTTTCTTTAGTACAACGGAGAGAAGAGAACCCTTGAATACATGGGCATGTAAGCGTAAGACAGCATCTTGAGCCGTCGTGGGTGTCGAAAATAACACTTGAGCTGTTGTAGGGTCTTCTTCGCCCGAAGCGGTCTTTACGGGCCACTGCGACACTTTTTCAGCTCCTCCAAATTTACGGACCTTTTTCCACAAGGTGTGTGAATCGATAGTGGAAGGTAGACCTGATATAACAATAGTGCGGATAGCCATCGGATCGGTGGGTGTACTTGGCTGAGGTCGGCGGGGTAGTCGAGGCCTTTTGAGTTTAGGGCCTGGAGACCCATCCTCCACATCGTGGGGCTTGTTAGAATTGTGAGTATTAGAGAATAGTAAGCATGTAGTGAAAATACTCCCCGTACCTTGCTATCCGCAAACTGCACCCTCAGATTTCGCTTGTCGAGAAGAATGCCACCTTTTTCAATTTGCTCTACAGCAAGTGCAGCATCTTCTTTGATAGCAAAAGAGACATATCCAACACCTTTAGATTTACGAGTTTCCTTGTCGAGAACAACGAATGCAGAGCGCACAGGCGCAATGTCAGAGAAGAGGGTCTGTAGGTCGACAGAGGTGGCAGTATATGGAAGATTTGACACAAATAAGGTAGATCTAGTCTGTTTTCAATGAAGTGCCGGTTTTAGAGAGAAAGAACGTACCCTTTCACTGGTTGTACTTGAGGCTCGTCCGATGGAGCAGCAGCGCTACTACTCCCATCTTCTTCTCGATCTTTGCGTTTTCCGACCATACTAATGAAGCAGACGCCGCAAGTGTAGCTCAAGGGTTACTTGCAGAGTTGCTGCTACTGTCGACCTACACCTTGCCCACACCAGAAAAAAATCAGCGTTTATGGGCGCTCATAAGCGGACTTTCATACTACTTGGTATGGACTCCTTTGAAAGCCATTCACGATGCCAGCAGCAGGCCACACCACCTCCACACCGTCTCTAGGGACAGCACATTCTCTCCTGGTCATTTCTGAATACGCACACACACTCGATTCGCTTCCTCTCGATCTCTCACGTCAATTCGCGGACCTCCGTGAGCTCGACGCAGTCCTCAGCGCCTCAACAAGCATCGTAACGAAGAAGATATACGAACTCATTGACCTGGTCGAAGACTCTACTGCATCGAAGGAAGCTCGACTGGCTAAGCTCAACGAGATCGCTGAGGAAGCAACGCGACTTAAATTAGGTGGCGAGGACAAGATCAGAGTCGCCAGTCAAGCTGCAGACAATGTGTGTACCCATGACTCTTGAATAATAGTATACTTACACTACTGTAGCTTGCATCTCATAAGGCACACATGAGCACACTCCTCACAACCATCGCGCCATACGACACCTCCTTTACCCCCTCCAACCTCTACCTCCGCACTACATACCCCCACCTCCCACCTCGGCCGGCGCAGGACGCACAACCACTGGAAGGCGGCCGACGCAGACGTGCAGTGGCTGGACGTGGCCAACTTGGAGGCATGCTCGCCGTGGAGGCACCCAGCCCCGCCAAAGGTCGGAAACGCGTGCGGGAAGAAGAAGACCCTCAGCCGACCCCTCGACGAGAGCGCGAAAATACGAACAACAACTCACATCGCAGAGGCGGCACCACAACTACCAAGAGTAGAAAGTCAGTCTCCGATCCCACCCTCCCCCCCACACCATCTGCTCACGTGATATGCAGAGTCGAGTCGCACGCGCAAGTGCAGACGCAAGTACAGACACATGGGCACCGTGCAGGATCTCCATCTGCCGAGTCTGTTCTTTCCATCGCGTCGCATCCTGTAGGACAACCTGCTCCTACAAGTACTCGCCCGCCCGCGCCCCCGGTGCAGCCTCCACCTCAAGCTGCGCCGCGACCCGCGACCGCACAACAAGCGGCTCCCCCACCAGAAGATCCCGAACCTGCAGACAACGACGAGCAAGATGGCGGCCGGTATTGCTACTGCCAAGGCCCCAGCTACGGCGAGATGATTGGGTGTGACGACGAGCATTGTGCCTATGAATGGGTATGTCGTATTTCTACTCTATTGACTCTCCTTTGTTGATAAAATGGGCAGTTCCATTTGGCATGTATTGGTTTAACTGGAGCGCCTAAAACGGGAACATGGTATTGCGATGACTGTAAAGCAAAGAGGACCGGGACTAAGAAGGGGCGTAGTGGTAAACGACGCACTGGTGGCAATGGCGGCGGAGCAGCTGCCACAGGAAATGCAAAGGCTGGAAGAGGGAGAGCCTGATGTATGCCTTTACTCGCGGAATCTATTAATAATGTGCAATCCAACAATACAACACGGAGACCCATGATATAAGTAACGATGCGTGCTCAAAGCCAAAAAGAACAATGCAAGAGAGACGAAAGTCCAGAGCTAATCGTCGATCACAATCACGTCGCTGCTGCCGCTCCCACTGGCTCCCGCCCCAGATTCCGCGCCAGTGGCACGGTGGGCTCGTTTCCTCTTCCCCTCCTCTTGATCCGCGGCTCGTTCGCGTTTCCGTCTCGTGGGCCGTTCGGGCGAGTCCTCTATGACAATGGGGTCGTCCTGTGACGCGGCAGGGCGCTTGGAAGAAGAGGGAGAGGAAGGTGCAGGTTTAGGGGTGGGAGGAAGCGCGTAGAGCTGTGTCCAGCGAGCGGCGTTCTTGTTATGTTGTGCTCGATCGCGGACGTATTCTGTGGCAATTTGAGGTACTGCGATAATTTAGTTGTGTAATTGAAGAAGCATAGAAACGTGGTTACTCACCGAGAGGGTCTTCTGCAAAAAGGTATGTCAGCCATGATAGGTTGAGATGTGATGGGTGGTGCTTACTGGGATTCGGGTCTGTGAGGAGGGAAGAAAGAGAGAGGAGGACCTTGTACAGTGAAAGAGCAGGAGACCAGTTGTTCTTCAATAAGTCAATGCATACACTTCCGCTGCGAAGCGGTCAGCCCAAGCAAAGGTAAATGGTTTAAGTCGTGCTTACCGGTCGGAGATGTTCATGTGATAGATCCTGTACGCCCACGTAAGATAGGCGTGAAAACACTATGAAAGACCTCTCACCGAGTCGTGAAAATAACTTTAGGGGCGGAGAATCTGATCATGTAGTGAGCCTTTTACGGCAACATGAGCAACCTGCCTATACTCACGGGTAATCCTGGGGCAACGTGATTTCCATCCAAAACAGTCCACCCTCATAGCATGACCCGGTTGGACCAGGAATCGAGCCTCTCCATTTGAACAGCGAGTCTCCAGCAGGGCCTAAGGTCATCCCACCCATTTCCTCTTTCTTCAGATCGGAGATTTCGCGGTGGATTCGCTTTGTGGTCATCTATGTGAGGGTAAAGGAGATGTTTAGGAAAGAATATTAAGATCTTACGGAGGATACGGAGGGTGGAGGGGGCATGGCGACCGCAAGTTTGGGGTGTGTTGGGATTGTGTGACGCGAGATGGGGTGGCGGTACGGGAGGACTGTGTCTTTCATCACGTGACCTTTCGACGCGCCTAGGAACGTATTTGTAGCTGTTTGGTTGAGGTGATAAAAACATTTCACCAATCGCCACGAAACAAAAAATCGAATCGTAATGAGAAGGTTATTAATTGTTTTATGTGATATCATTTCTCCATAACACAATTTGTTTTCCCCTTGCACAATTCAGGTCTCATTGAGACTCGCAGGCTCTGAGTCGCACTAGTAGCATGTGCCAAGGAGCACACCTTAAGTTTGTCTGGCCATGCACTATCATACAGTATAGGTTGCGGGGTAAAAATTAAAGATATGTAATGTATGACCAGCAATCAGAACCTAGGATGATCATTAATATTATTACCATGGTCTAGTTGTTTTAGTAATAGTGTGCTCCGTGTCGCCCCCTGGGACCTGGTAGGCTCGGGAGGCCGCTCGTCTCACAGTAGGCTTGTACCCGGGGTAGAGTAGTCATGGGTAAAAGAACTGAACTGAACTGAAAATCTCGTATATATCGGTAAGTACTGTACATCATTGATCAGAAGAATTCTGTCGTGTCAAATCATATGACATCGTAACTTTGGGAGAAGAAACCCTCAGAAAACGGAAACAATATCTAGTACAATTTACCAGATACTTTTAGATCTCTTCCCAATCTCCAACTGTGACATCCACATGGTACGAATCCACATTGTTGTAAATTCCCCTTTTAGAAGTGTCGTGCGTCTCCCCGTTAGTGTAAAGCACCCTCAAGATGTATGAGAAATAAACATCAAGATTGCCTCTCCTCACCAACACAAGTGCCGAGCCCTTCTTGCCTGGCGGTACGGTAATCTCGGTGGACGAGGAAATAGTCACTTCCTCTCCAATAGATCCTCCCCACTGGTGCTCCGCTGAGGCGGTCACAGATATTTCCGCCTCTGTGCTCGCTATGAAGGGTACTCCGGCTTTAAAGGTAACTCTGGTCCCTATTTCCAGACCCACTGCGTTGTTCCAAGTGCCTACCACCGACTTCGTGTATGAATAATGCAAGGTCTGCTTTGTCTCGGAGGAAGTCGAGTCATTGCGTACAGTGGTGCTGAGAGCTATGAATGGTGGCTCGGGGGATATTACAGCACCCGGTATGTCGTAGTTGACGTCCAATATCTGCTTGTTGATGATGGGCTCCCCGATCTCGAACCTCTCGCTGGCCGTAACGTAGATTCCCCGCGCTACCAGCAATTCCGTCTGTAGACCACTCACTCCCCCGGTTAGGCTTTCGTTCGTCTTGAAAAACACCTGCTCTTGATAAGGCAATCCTTCCACCGTGAAGTACAAAAAGTTGTCAACGAGGTGGATGATCCCTAGGGCAAGGGCGTTTTCTTCCGTTATAGTCTCTGCACAGAACATGGTTGCCCAGCTCTCGCTGCCACTCCAGTAAATCGCGGCTGCGGCAACAAACCCCCTAGAACCCTTCAGCTTTATCTTGTCATCTGCACTCTCCACAACTTCGAAGATACAATCTTTGTCCACCACTACTTTCTCGTACTTCAAGCCGTGCACCCCCCAAACGCTTAGATACCTCCGTTCGTGGTCCATTATGGTTACAAATTTGGGCAGCACCACTCGTGCTGTTTGAGTGCGCAGCCTTCGGATGATGCCATTTTTGTCTTCCCGAATGAGGTCTATTTTACGAATATTCTTGTGAGGCAAAGGGGGTGCAACATCTTGGCCGGTAGGAAGGGTAGGAACTGTTGTCATTGCAGCAAGAGAAGATTAATAGCGATGAGTGAGTTACTGGAAGCAGAGATATTGTCAGTTCTCTGACACAAAGATAAAAATCAAGCAAGGAAGGGGGAGAATATGTTACTCGCCTTCTGCACTCTAGAAGTAAATCACTATCACTACGGACTATAAGTAGCGGGAGCGATTTCATACCTGCCAGTTGTTGGTGGATGCTACTATTGGTTATAAGTTGCGAGCACATGACTATAAAGTTTCAATTGAAAGAAACAGGTTGGGCAATTAGAAGGGGGGGAACAACGTTCGTCAACATTGGCATGGAGAGAAATGTACGGTGAGAACAATAATGAATCCAAAAGTGAGGCGTAACCTGTCTTTGATGTAAATTCCCTAGGAACTTGCCGACAAGAGGATCTGTCAAATGACAATAATACGTCATCTGACTTCGGACCAGTCAGGGTTTATGAAGTTATTGGGAATAACTTGAATACTGCCTTTACCGCGTGCACAGAAGGACGAGCATATACATTAGGACATCTAATGGGGAGATAGGCACTGAGACGCACAGAAGGATATGAAACTGTCTAACTGTCTAATTCAGGGACAATGCAAAATACAAACTCGACAGGTCACGCAACCTTCATTTGCTCTATACATCATTATAAACAAGTAGCATAATGGAACCATCAATAATTGTACCGACAAAGCGCACCATTTTATACGCGCTTGGTTAGTCGAAGCGAAACAGGGCCGACTCCAAGAGTTAAACCTACACCCCCCCCGTTGCCCATGACTCTGTCTTCGTATTGTTGCCTTGTTTCTCCTTCGTCAAGAATGATATCGCATTTCCAATCGCGAAGAAAGAGGCTTAAAAAGCAGATAGCTTCCGTTTCTGCGAATTTGCGACCGATGCATGCTCTTGGTCCAACACCAAAGATCGATAGATCTTGCTCTGATACTCCGTACCAGCGAGAAGGCCGAAATTCATGGGGGTCAGGGAAAGTATGGGGGTTGCGGTCTAATGTGAATTTGGTGCAGTTAGCGACATTTACCGTCACAAGACCGTTTGTACGCACGAACGCCAATCATGTCGATGATCATGCGGTTACCTTTTTTGAGAATTATGGTGTTCTCAGCGGGGTGACTAACTTTAATTGGAACATCTTCTGTCATGTCCCTAGTAAGCAGGGAAGCAGTAGCTAACAGTAAAGATTAAACTTCGAAAGTGGCTGGAAATGAAATGTTGAGTACTAACGAAATAGTCTGCCCGCTTCAAGGAAGCATGAAAAAACATGCGACAACTTAGGAATGTCTCCCATTTCCTAGACTTAAATGTTAAAATTAAGAATTGGAGATAAAGGTTTACAGTACAGGGTCACAATCTTGAGGGATGACTTCCTGGATCTCACGGTATGCTTTTTCTTGCTCGTCTTGGTGAATTGCGAGATATCCCAATGTGACGGCTAACACGGTTGCTGTGGTCTCTAGATTTAGGGTCAATAGATATAGACATGTCAGTCATGGAACGAACGTACCGTGTCCCGCAAACATCAGAGTGAATACGTTCCCAATCTAGAAAATGTCGATTCGGTGATGAACGAGACAACTAAAATGTACAACGCACCACTTCTTGTTCCTCAAGGCCGAACTTAGCATTCTCATCGTACGCACTAACAAGTTGAGTGAAGACATCGCCTTCTCGGGTTTGTCTGACACTGTTTTGAGCAGCAAGCTCTTGCTTTTTTTCCATGATAAATTCATGCATGAGCTTCGAGAGTGTTGTCCAAGCACGCTCTATCTCACGAAGTCTAGAGGGAGCTGCTTATATCCATACTAGAATAATGAAATCCTGCATACGCACCTCTGGATCGGAAGAGCGTATACCCATCTAGGAGTAATTAACCGAAGTATTGCCGTTTTGGAAACGATCCCCAAGGCCTCGCTCCAAGTCAGTTCATTGTCACCTTCACGGGTATCAACCCAGGGCATGGGGAGTCCAAACCCACACCGAGAGATCATTATTAGTGCGAACTGTTCGATGTGCTTGCTCAAGATGTAAGCATGGTTAATATGGCTAAACTTACCTTGGTGGTAAGGGGATTGATATGAACAACAGACCCAGGTCCTTTGGTGTCCCAATCTTCGGCGGCAACCATTTCGTTGTAAGTGGTAATAGCCTCCTTCCACACGAGCGCATATCTGAAGCTCAATTGGAAAGTGAAACCATCGAGGTAGCGTTTGCTCACGTCCTCGTCGTAAAAGCCGGTGCGACAACTCTTCGGTGTCTCTTCCACATCTCATCGTTGGCAGAGAAAACATTGTCCCCCCAAAGCCTAGTAAACCGTGGGTAACGATAATGCAAGGTCTTCAGCTATAGCTTACAGGAGGACAGTTGTGAGCTCCCGAGGCTTCACCAGGTGTGTCTTCCCCTCCTGTCCTAGGAGCTGCTTAATGACATTGAGCGATCCAGTATAATAGCATGGAGCTCCTAGCAAAAAAGGAACCATAGATATCACATCGTAACTATGATTGAAGAATGCTGCAACGACGGCTTTGAATTACAGCGAAATTGCGGTGGAAGTCGCACTCACTGGTTTTGCGCCATTCCCACGACCAATTGAGGCCAGGATTCCACCACATTGTAGGGATGATGACACCAAGAATAGATAAAGGGTGAAAAGCAGGTCTGAGGCCTGGAGCATATCCAACGCTCTGACGGATCGTTGAGAATGTCTGACATAGACACAGACAGAAAGCTTCACCTGTAGACCTGTCAAAAACTTGTGTGCGCGGGAAACCACGAAAACAACACAGCCGCCAAATAATAGAGTGAGTAACATCTTTCAAAGGTTATGTTGACGAAAGGTGGACGTCGAGCCTGTTCGACCTTCAGAACTTGAAAGGCTGCTCAATTCTTACTAGAGACTATTCGTTAGCCCTAGTTCCGCCTTGGGGTTGATACCGGATACTGCCGGATATCTGGTACTCCATATAGGCGCTGGGGACGTTAGTAGCACGCGTCGACGCGACGTGTCCACCACCACCATTGACGACCCAACCCACCACGATCGCCGTAAAGTTTTCCATCGCACTGTCACATAGGTCGTCGCCGCTTTGGAGACTACCTCGTCTACTGTAGTTTTCCCTGCCAGTGATCTCATCCAGAGACTCGCCCTCAGTGATTCTAACGTGTCGGCTTCGTGGCTCGCCGTCCTGGACACCTACCAAGGCGTCCCCCCACGTCCGGACCAAGGGGGGGAGCGTATATCTGAGGGTTTTCTACGGTCTATGCGGGAGGCAGAATGCATCTGGCGATTTCGGTGAGCACAGATGGTCTTTGATGTGTGATCTCTGCTGATTTGGTCAACAGTTTCACTGTTGATGAGCTGATCACGATTTGAACTCACAGACCTCCCTGACCCCCTCATCATGTGCAATGGCTACAAGGCCAGCACACTTGAATGCATAGGTCTCCTCTGCGCACGCCTTCGAAGCCCTGAAGACCAGTACTTGCTCTCCATGAAGTATGCTGCAGTCAGTTGGTGATCTCTGAGATCACAAACAGAACTACTGCTCATATCAATGCACACTGGTTGCACCTTTTGGATTGGGATCACAAGGGAGTTGTGTCCCCGGCGGCGCTTTGATCGTATGTGGATGCTCTCAGCGCATTCGGGGCACCCTCACGGTCTGTATTCCAGTATCTGGACTGCACAATCTGCCAGACATGTCGTCCTTTGTACCATCAATGCTTGGTCTACACTGGCTACAAGAAGTACCACGGCATGAAGTTCCAGGCCGTGGCTCTCCCTAATGGCCTTATCGGCCACCTTTCCGGACCATTTCGTGCCCCCCAGAATGACGCAGGGGTGTTAGCTGAGAGCGAGCTCCTGACCAACATGGCGCTGCATGCGATCCAGCCTGGATCACATGCAGGGGACCCTCCAGGGTGGTGGTTTTTCCAGGTTTATGGCGATTCAGCCTACAGCGTCAGCCCACATATTGTCAGCCCTTTCACCAGGGTTGGCGTCTTGACACCTCAGGAAACGGCCTGGAACATGGTGATGGGGGGTGTTCGGATATCTGTCCAACATGCGTTCAGGTTAGTGCTACAAGACTAGCCTTACCTGAACACTTTTTGGAAGCAGAAGATCTTCAGGAACGCATGTGGGTTGTTCTACCAGGTGGCTGTCATCCTCACCAATGCGCATGCATGTCTGGTGCCTAACCAAACCATGCAGAGGTATAACTGCATGCTGCCTAAGCTCCATGAGTACTTCCACCACTAGAATAGCTTGTTTTTGTTTTTTCTTACATACCAATCCATATGAATCAAGCAAAATAAATTCATTCTTTTCAAAATGACTTAATTGAACCACCTATCTAGTTCCCTGAAAACCATGCGCCAGAACCTCCAGAAGTGCATTCTGGAAATTCACCTGCTGCTGGATGGCATGCTCTGTTGCCTCAATACCCCTGCGCTGAAGCTCCAGGGACATGGCAGTGCTCTGCACAATGGTCTCACAGAACTTCTGAGCCAACTCCTGCTCCTCCTTGATGAGCGTGACTGCCTCGGTTGTGTGGCTGGCATGTGACAGAGGAATGATGCACGTGCATTTCGAGCTTTTGAGGTCCAATGAGTGGGAGTCCGATGTGCTCTGCACATGCACACTGGGGTTGGCGGCGGTGTTCTCCTTGTTTGAGGGAGACAGTGAATCCTTGTGGCGCATGCATTTGGCCTTCCCACGCCCAGTTTTCATCATGGCGGCATGCAACTCCTCCCCCGCAACACAGTCCGCATTCTTTTCCTGTTATTATTTAGTGTACAGAAAAAAATAAAATTGGAGTAAGAAAACACACCTTTTTCTTTTCCTCACACTGGTTGTCACTGAGATCCTTCACCTCATGATGCATGGATGTGACCTTGTCAAGGCGTCCAGATAGTGACACAAACACTGCTGGGTCACTTGCAGCCTCACACCCAAGGGCCGTGTGGGATGAAACTTGTGAGCCGTTCTGCGTGCGATCAGAAAAAGAGGGAGACAGCACAAAAAAATAACTCACCTCCACCCATTGGAGCAGGCTTGCCACCTTATTCTTCAATGTGTCGGCATCCCTCCCCCTGCAAAATCCACCTTCCTGCACCACCCGTGTCACCTCCCACCACTTCTCGCCAACCTGCTTATGTGCCACCAGATAGGGATTCTATAAGGGCAACCTCCAGGAGCAGTGTAATATCACACTGGGAACTGGCAGATGGGTATCCAAAGTTATATAAGCTCACAGAAGACTACATACGAGGATACACACCTGGCAGATGGGTATCCAAAGAGAAAAGCCTAAGGATCCCACTGCCAAGATAACTACCTAAAGGAGTATGCCACTAAGCACTGGAATGTACTGTGATTATGTAACGGGATTGGAGTCCAATCCCATTATGTAAGCGGGCGCTTATGCAAGGTAAAATGAAGAACAAATGCACTGTGTTTACGTAATGGGATTGGATTCCAATCCCATTACATAACACAGGCGCTTATGTGAGTGAAAATGAAGAATGAATGCCAAGTTAAGTAATGGGATTGGAATCCAATCCCGTTACATAAGCGGGCGCTTATTTAAGCGAACTTGAACGAAGAGATAGGGGCAAGGGAGATAATGGAGGGAAGGAAGAAGTGGGGAAGAATAGATAGAAAGAAGAGATAATAGAGAAGTGTAGGACCACATGAAATGGGGTTCCCCTTACATCACCCCCCTTTTAGAGTGTGACGTCCCGACACACTGACACCTACTGGAGGTACAGGTGGTTTTTGATGGAATGTGTCAAAGTCTGCAACATTAATGCGACGAGGGGCACCGGGATGGAGGTGGTGGAAGTCGGTAATGAGGTCTGGGGCTGCTAGATCTGTCTCAGGGATCCACTCATCATGCTCATACCCATAACCTTTCCACCTGACCTTGTATTCGAGTTTTCCACAGTGGAATTGACTGTTCAAGATCTGTTCAACCTCATAGTGCTCATCTTCCCCTACAAGGACTGGGGGAGGTGGTGGTTGAGCTTTCTGAATGGCAATGGGGTCTGGAGGGGCTGGGAGGAGCTTCACCACAGGGAAGACAGGGTGGAGGCAACTCATAGACTTGGGGAGCCGAAAGCGGTAAGCATTGGAGCTGACCTTATGTTCCACTAGGAATGGGCCTAGGTTTTGGTGTGACAATTTCTTGGGAGGGCGAGTGGTGCTAATGTCACTTGCATCTAGGAAGACTTTGTCACCAGGAACAAAGGTAGGGGCTGGCTTACGACAACGATTGTAATACCAAACCATATCCTCTTTTGCCTTTACAAGGGTGGCTTGGGCTTTTGGACAGGGAGTCAGCCATTTGTTGTTTGAACTCATTCACAGCTTCTTTCCTAGATGGCTGCTGGTGAGGTTCAAAGCCCATGCGTTGACAAGCATGATACTTGACAGCGCCTACTACTCTACAAAAGACGCTCACTGCACACACGCCTATCATCATCAGCTTTTGCCAGACCATCATCTGCTGTGCTACCTCCAGTCCGCCAGACACATCATCTCCACACTCATTCTATTTTTCATCAATTCTATTTTCAATATGCCATCCAGCATTGCCGCCACCACGTCCCATGATTCGTTTCAGATGACCGCCAAGCCAGACATACACGTTGGACCACGCGTTGAACTTCCTAGTCGGTGTTCTCCCCTTGATGTTCATTTGTCCAGTCCTCCTCCACAAGTCGCACATCGTCGGTACTATCCCCTATATGTCGAATCTCCTGAAGGCCCATACCGAATATTCCCCTCATATCCTCCTTATCACATTCACGATTGCATATGGGTATTCGATCAAACCTTCCATGCTCCCTTCTACGTCATCGGTTTTGACCCAAACTTCAAACCAGTGAATGGTTGGCATCGTATCGTCCTCAGGAATAACTGGTACATCAAAGAGCACGGACCAGGAACAGAGATTTGCTACGGTTATGTGCCTAAGGACTTCGTCAAGAAGGGCTCGTCTTCGTTCCCTCTCTGGAGGAAATTCGTATCCAAGTGTCGTGATTGGTTCACATGTTTCTGAGTCGTCATCAAGTCACATGACTCACTTAGTCATCTTCGGAGATATTTGACAAGCAACTGGAATCCTATTGGACGGCTATGACTCATTTTCATCACCTGACTCACTCGCTTCTTGGCTGTACTTCTATTTCCAATTGTTCCACATGGTCTATTGTCTGTGACTCACTTCTATTCTATTTCTGGCTTCTATTTCAAATTTGCTGCCACATTTCTATTCATTTCTTCGACCACCTGACTCATTTTTCCATTTCCTTACAAACCATCTTCCTGTTTTGGTTTTCTGCCTCTCGCCGTTAGTCATTTCTCCTGTCTGCTGTCGACGACATCGTTGTATGGCATACTCGCATCGTTTGTTGTTCTGCTCATCTATATAAGGCCTGTTTTGCCTTAGTGTACCCCAATTCACCTCTTTCAGTTGGATTCACTCGTCTAAGTCTAAGTCTAAGTCTAAGTCTAAGTCTACTGCTACGTCTACTACTACTACGTCTACATCAAGGCCAGCTTTGTCAATCACGTGACATTTGCTGCTGATAGCAAAGCGCACTGAGCCAAACACCAGTGTAAGTAGACGTGCAACGACAAAACCGCTACCCACTGTCTTTTGGATCTATTTCCGAAAGTAAACCGACAGCATGGGTGGCAACCAGAGTCAAGCATGAAGGGTGTCTCTTTTGTCGATGAGTGGACATGGTTGTTGTGCTGGAACTCTGCAAGGGGCAGGAGGTTGTCCCAGTCGTCCTGTCATTCATTCACAAACAGACAGAGATACTGCTCCAGCTCTTGGTTGACACGTTCTGTCTGTTCATCAGTCTGTGGGTGGTATGCTGTGGAGGCAGCCACCTCAATACCCAGAAGTCTGTATAGCTTGTGAGTGAACTCGCTGACAAGCTGTGTACCTTGGTCTGAAACCACATGGAGGGGAAGGCCATGGTGTCTCCAAACATGATCCCTGAAGAGACAAGAGGCTCTCAATGCTGTAATTGTGGTCAAGGTGGGGATGAAGTGAGAACATTTGGATAAGGAATCCATGACCACCATCACTGCATCATACCCATGCAAGTTGGGCAGTTCTACAATGAAGTCAACACTGACTGTCTCCCAGCGTTGCTCAGGAACCTCCAGAGGGTGCAATTCTCCAACAGGCAACCAACATTGAGCCTTGGTGCGTAGGCATAGGTCACATGCCTTTGTGTAGCTACCAATGTAGCAAGACATGTGAGGCCACCAATAGTTCTGAGAGATGAGTTCCAAGGTCTTCCAATGTCCAGCATGGCCAGCAATGTGGGTGTCATGATGTTGGGAGACAATTCAACATCGTAAGTCATGCTGATCAGAGACATATACCTTTCCACAGAACAAAGGTGTACCATCCCTTTCACCCCACTCTGATGACGTGACAGACTTCCCAGTAGTCTTGTGAAGCTCCTTAGCAGCACATGCAACTGACTCCTCCAGCTCTCCCTCCTTGGTGCCATCGAAAATATCCCTCAGGATGTCACATTCTTCACCTGTAAACTCCAGTCCTTCCAGTGCACGAATGACAAAGAGTTCTGGTTGGAGAAGCACCAAATTATCATTGTCATTGGAGCCAGTGCCATGATCAGGTCAGCATGAGAGTGCATCTGACTTGCCCATTGTCTTGCCAGGACAATGATACAGGTTGAAGTCAAACCGAGACAGATAAAGAGACCAGCAGGCTTAGCGACAGTTGAGCTTTTTGGCTGTGCGGAAGTATTCGAGATTTTTGTGGTCTGTCCAGATCTCAATACTATGCCTTGCCCCCTCAAGGAAGTGTCGCCATTCTTCAAGGGCACAGATGATGGCAAGCATTTCCTTGTCATGGATTTCATAGTTGTGCTCAACCAGACTGAGACTCTTGGAGAAGAAGGCTATGGGGTGCCATTTGTTATCAACCTTCGACTGTTGGGAGAGAATGGCACCAGTTGCAAAATCAGAGCTATCTGCCTCGACACGATATGGGAGGTCATCATCTGGGAATGCAAGGATGGGTGCAGATGTTACCAATCTCTTTATTGTGCCAAAGGCGGCCTGCTGTGAGTGTCCCCATGTCCAAGGAGTGTCTTTGCAAAGCAGGTCAAACATTGGTTGTGCATGGTGTGAGAATTTCTCAATAAATCGATGGTAGAAGTTGGCAAAACCAAGGAACGACTTCACCTCCCTCTTATTGTTAGGTGTTGGCCACTCAGAAACACCAGCAACCTTGACAGGATCAATTTCAGCTTTCCCGTGCAAGATGATGAGACCTAGGTATTCAATCTTGGTCTTGTCAAAGTTGCACTTGTCAGGACGCAAATAAAGCTTGTGTTCTCTGAGATGCTGTACCACTTTCCGTACGACTTCATGGTGACTCTCTAGATCTTCTGAAAAGATCAGAATGTCATCCAGATAAATGCACACAACACCTTCAGCAATGAGATCATGGAAGATGTCGTTCATCATAGTCTGGAAAGTGGCAGGGCTGTTAGTGAGGCCAAAAAACATCACTAGAGGTTCAAACGGTTCCCAGTTTGTCCTGAATGCTGCTTTCCACTCATCACCCTCTTTGATTCTGACATTGTTAAATCCCCAATGAACATCAAGCTTAGTAAAGTAGTGGGCCCCTCGTAGGCTGCTGACAAGGTCAGAAATCAAGGGGAGAGGGTAGCAATTCTTGATTGTCATTGCATTCAGCACACAATAGTCTTGGACAAACCGTAGGGCACCATCTTTCTTTTTGACAAAGAACACTGGTGAGGCCATTGGTCACTTTGATGGTTGGATGCATCCAGTGCTCCTTGAGGAATTTGTCCAACTCAGCCTGTTCTCCTGGGAGAGGGGGTACATCTTGGGTGAGGCCCTGGGGTTGGCTCTGGGTTCTAACTCGATGGCATGATCCCATGGTTTGCATTCTGGAAGCTTGTCAAACAACTCCTTTGCAAAGACATCTTTTTAGTCAGACAGGTAGTCAGGAAGAGTGTCTGAAGGTTGGGAGTTGCGCCAGGCAGCTTCCGCAAGGCATTGGGATGTCGTTGAAGAAGCATGAATGAACTCAGCCTGGGGAGGGAGCATAGCAACTAGAATGCGGTCACCCTCTTCTACAGCTTCATCAGATGTGTCTTTAGCTGTTTCAGAATCACCCCCATACTGTTGACTCAAGAGGAGTTCTTCTTCAGCTGTTGATCCATCTGAATCATGCATGAGAATAGAGCAAGGGCCAATATGGCAGGTGTGCAGTTGTAGGGCCTTCCGATGTTCTTCCTTGATGATGTTGCGACACATATGGCACTGGGGAGGACACCGAGTCATCTGTATCTCTTGGGACTTCCAGTCAACTTCTGGGTTGTGGTCCCAAAGCCAGGTGTAGCCAAGGATCATACATTGATGGCCTAGGCGCATAACAGCAAACACGGCTCTCTCAGAATGGTCCTTGTACAGTAGAATTAGATCAACAACTTCAGTGATAGATCCAGATTCATTGGGTGAACCATCAACATTGTACACAGGGATAGGACGAGAGAGTGGTCGTGCAGTGAGGTGGTTTTCCTGAACAAATCCTGAGTCAATAAACAAACCAGTGGCACCAGAGTTGAGTAGGGCACGAACCGACTTGATCTCTGCCGTATCAGTGGTTTGAACCTCGACTGGGAGAGAGAGGGAGTTTGGGCCTGGGGTGGAGGCAACAACATACTGTGCAGGAAGATCTTGTTCCCATTTTTTGTGATGGAAGCCAGTTTGAGACTGGGGAGGAGTTAAGGGTTGTGTGTCTAGCATTTCAGTCTCCATAGCTGGGGAATCAGGTTCTGAATCTGTATATTCATCATTTACCTGATTATACAGCAGTGGAGCAAAACGATTGGAAGTTGGCAGTAGGGGCACACAATTCACCTGCTGCATGACACAAAATCCTCTTCTTCTTCCTGAGGCTCTGGACTCTCCTCCTTGACAAGGATTGCAACTCTATGATCAGTAGATGACATCAAGTGGGCGATCCATTCATCCTTCTCCTCCATGGTCATGGTACGGACATCAAAGGCTTGAGGACATTCTCAAGAGAAGTGGCCTGGTTGTCCACACATATGGCAGACCAAGGAAGTGGATTGGCGACAACGGGTGGCATCTACCTCCATGGCTACTGGCTGAACAGCTGTAGTGACAGCAGGTGGGGCTGGCTGAAGCTGCAGTGTTGAGTCAGATTGGTGAGGTGGGTGTGGGTTTCTGTGGATAAGACCAGTAGGGACGACAGTGGGGTGGGTAGGAGTGTTTAGTGAACCATGGGAAGCACTTTGAAACACTTCATTGGCAGCATATGCCTGTGAAATTGTCCTAGCCACTGAAAACCATTCAGAGAGGTCATCCTCGGAGGGGCATCCTTCAACCATATTTGCAATCTGACTTTGGACAGAGGGGTATAGACTGTGATGAAATTTCATGACAAGGGAGGCTTGTTCCATATACCCAGACTTCTCGACCAATTCTTCAAACTCATCAATGTAGTCGTCAACCGTACGATTTTGATAATATTGACGAGACTCAAGCTTGGTCCTAGCAGTAGTCTCTTCGTAAGGAAGGAAGAATGTCGATTTGAATGCCTTTTCAAAGGAAGCCCAAGAAGGATGAGTGGGCCTGCTGGTTTTGGTTTCCATCTCAAAGATATGTGTGGCAAATGAAGAGGCATGACCAGATTTCATGAATGACAGGGCCCATAGGACCTTGGCGTGATCATTGGCAAACTGGGTCAGGCACAGGGCAAGGTAGAGCTTGCATGAGTTTAGGAAGGCTCGTCCTTTCTCTCTGTCACTGGTGAAGTCGGCAGGAATGGCAGGTGTTGCGCGTTTGTGAGTGGTGGGAGGGGAGAGTGATGTGGTCATGAGGTTGGCAACATCATGGTTCAAGGTGTGTGCTTGGACATCTGTCTGCCGGAGTTGCTGTGCTAACAATTCCTTCTCCTCTCTTTCGACACACAGGGCAGTCTCCAGGACAGCAACACATTGGTGAAGCTCATTGTAAGCCGCTTGGAAATCGAAAGTAGTGCTGTCCATAATTACGAGTACATAATATTAAAAAATTTGTACTTTCCATTATAATGGTTAAAATACGCTATGGTCTGTAATCATCAAGCACTGATTACTTTCCCATACAATATATTAACATGTGATTAAATTATGATACAGCCAGTGTAATTAATTGTAATCAACCTCCATTACACTGGAGGCAAACAACAATTTTCTGAGTCAGAAAATCTTTCAGAAAATCTCCAGAATCTGCCATGTTTCCTGAGGATTTTCTGGGGCCAGAAGACTGCTAAAAAACCTATGGTTGTTAGAGATTTTTCTGTCCCCAGAAAAACTTCATGAAATTCTAGAAATGTGCCCCAGAAAAATTGTACAAGAAATATTTGCCAAAACTAATGATTTTCTGATGATTTTCTGAGTCCAAGAAACTTAGAGAATATTGTGGATTTCCACAGGTTTTCTGCAACCAGGAAAGCTTGTGAAAATCTTGCAGAGAACCATGGTTATTTAACAGTTTTCTGATCAAGGAAACTCAATAAATGAGTTTTTTGAACCAGGAAATTGTCAGGAATCAGAAAACTGTTAAATAACCATGGTTTTCTGCAAGATTTTCGCAAGCTTGTTGCAGAAAAACCTGTGGAAATCCACAATATTCTCTAAGTTTCTTGGACTCAGAACATCATCAGAAAATCATTAGTTTTGGCAAGTATTTCTTGTACAATTTTCTGGGGCACATTTCTAGAATTTCATGAAGTTTTTCTGGGGACACAAAACTCTCTAAAAACCATAGGTTTTTTTTAGCAATTTTCTGTCCCCAGAAAATCTTCAGGAAACATGGCAGATTCTGAAGATTTTCTGACTCAGAAAATTGTTGTTTGCCTCCAGTGTTATATAACCCGGAGTGGGCACTGATGTGTCAATATGGGCCTATTCCAGTGGCCTACATCAATTGAATTGTGAACAAGAGCTTTCCACAGTTCTGTATACCTATCAGAGAAAGTACACAAAACACAAATGTGTCTGAAAGGAAATGAGTTTGTCCAAAGGGTGGGAGGCTTTGGATAGCTTTGGTGAAAATCTGACAGTGAAAGGTGGTGGTAGAGACAGTGGGTGAGTGAATGTGTGATGGTGGTCATAAGTCAATTCATAACTCAGCTGGGGGCATGGACTGTGAACGGCTGAGGGCCAGGACTGGAAATGAGTAGGAGTTCCCTTTACTGTTTACACTCTGCCACTATTTTACAAACCCATTATACATACTTGTATGAGTCACCATTTCCAAAGCAGTTCCCTCCAACAAGCTCCCTGCCATCATTGTCAATATAGTTCATTCAGAACCCAGACATACTTAACTTCAATGTAAGTATCTGCTGATCCACCTGGTCTGTGAGGAACCACCTTGTCCTGCATAAGCAAAGATATTTTTGTGTGGTACAGAGTAGGTGCTACTCATTCAGTACAATTTAATTCTCACACTGTAATTGCACAGACACATTCCCCACATTTCAATGATATCTCCCATATGTCCCATGACACCCTTTTCATCTCAGGTGTCAGTATCTCTGTGGAATGTCTGTCTCACAGTCTCAAACATTAAAGCTACAGTTTGAGTTGCATGGTCATCCATGACAGCTGCAACAGCCTTGAAGACTATTATTGTAATGAAGGAAAGACTTAAGAAGAGACTCAAAGAAGGCATAGACTACCTGCAATTTTTGAAAATTAAGTTGTAAATAGAATTAAATATGATTATTCAAAGATTACAATACAATATGATACAGGTATGATTAAATACACCTCTTCAAAGTGTTGTAATGGTTATGATTAAAATAAAATATGCCAAAAAAATTAATTTAATCTTAATCAGACAGCCCTAATCGAAAGGAATAGGGTCTTCAGAGATGGGTGTAGACATGGTAAGGGTAGATGGAATATAGGGTATTATGTAGAGAGTGTACCAGAGGGGTTCTGAGCTGTTATGCACCTGAAGAAGTCAATTCAGAGACAATAGAGACACTAGCCGGTCCAGTAAGTTGTCAGGCTTTTCTACTATAAGGGAAACCTCCAGGAGCAGTGGAATATCACACTGGGAACTGGCAGATGGGTATCCAAAGTTATATAAGCTCACAGAAGACTACATATGAGGATACACACCTGGCAGATGGGTATCTGAAGAGAAAAGCCTAAGGATCCCACTGCCAAGATAACTACCTAAAGGAGTATGCCACTAAGCACCAGAACGTACTGTGATTACATAACAGGATTGAAATCCAATCCCATTACATAAGCGGGCACTTATGCGAGGTAAAATGAAGAACAAATGCACTGTGTTTATGTAATGGGATTGGATTCCAGTCCTGTTACATAACACAGGCACTTATGTGAGTGAAAATGAAGAATGAATGCCAAGTTAAGTAATGGGATTGGAATCCAATCCCATTATGTAAGTGGGTGCTTAGTTAAGCGAACTTGAACAAAGAGACAGGGGCAAGGGAGATAATGGAGGGAAGGAAGAAGTGGGGAAGAATAGATAGAAAGAAGAGATAATAGAGAAGTGTAGGACCACATGAAATGGGGTTCCCCTTACAGATTCACCTGGATGACTGCACGCAAGAGCTGGTGGAGATCTTGGATGGGGAAATTCTCACAGGCTCGTGTCGCCGTTTTGCCATTCTTGGTCTTGGTGGTCAGTGCAGGTGGTATGGCAGACAGGGTACTGGAAGGTGTCGACCCAGGCAAGCTCTTGCTGGAATCGCTGCGTGTGGCCAGGGGGGCAGGGAAGTCCATGGCCCCACTGTTGACCCCAGAGATCCACATGCCAATCCTAGGCATGCTTGGCCATGCCACTGAAGGTGGCAGCGCACCAAGTGGGGAGGGGGGACAGGAGTCGCCGTGTGCTTGCATGTATGATGGAGATTGGTGCATGTAGGGTGCATAGGGCTCATGTACGTGGTGCATGTACAAATTTTGAGGCACATGCGGGGCGTAGAGAGGTGCCAGAGGCAGGGAGGTAGGAGCCATGTTGGGGGGCGTAGAGATGCCCTCGACGTGACGTCCGGGGTTTCCGGACGTGTTGGTAGCCCCATAGAAAATGTTTGTGGAGATGATGGGGTAGTGGGGATGTTTGGCGGTGGGATGCATGGTGGTGGTGGGGGTGGAAGACGCGTTGGAAACACATCGCGCATCGGATATTTGACACGTGCGGGGTTTCGGGGCTTAATTGTAATACTCCCACGTCCGCTATGGATAGCGGACGTGCGCACCGGAACTCCCGGATCAGTTACCAGGTGGGCTGGCGAATAGTCTCTACTGTAAGTACGTAGTTGAATCGTTTGATGCGGTCGGGAAAATCACGCCGACGCGTCGAAATTTTCGATTCCGACGTTTATGCAGTATTCTAGCCTCTGACTCTGATCAATCCCAGTAGGATGAAGTTAATATTACTATCTACCTTGCAGCTCAAAGGAGTCCATTGAGTAATTTCCTCCCTGCCGAAATCCTGCTGGTGAAGTCCTTCTCATCGGTACCTATGTGCAGCTTATGTGATTCATTACGGAAGTCGGAGACTTCCGGTGACTTCGCATACTATGATGGCTCCCAATAACTGCTGAATGCCTATCTGCACTGAGAGTGCGCCTTCTGCAAGTGCTCTTACACCGTTGTCTTCACGAGTCTCGGTATGATGCCCTCTTTGTCCCTGTTATTTCTCGGCTGGGTCTCGATATTTAATATCATATTTCCGGAGGTGCAAGTATCGCAATCAGACAGCCTCCCCGATCTCTATGAGGCATCTATAGCTGAGCTGCAGAGCGGTCTTGAGAAAAGAGACTTCACCAGTGTTGATCTCGTCAAAGTGCGTTTCCTATTACAATCATTTGTGTACATCATCCCATGGTTCTGGGTGCAGGCCTACTTCGCGAGAATCTTAGAAGTAAACGATCAGGGACCCAGCCTTCACGCTGTCATCGAGACCAATCCTAGTGCACTGAAGCAGGCAGCCGCTCTTGATTTGGAACGTCAGATCGCGGGGATTCGCGGGCCACTGCATGGCATCCCAATTCTTGTCAAGGATAATATCGCGACATTGCATGAAGAAGGTACGCCCATGCGACTTCGACATCTTTCACTTACAAATACTCTAATATCTAATACCAGGAATGAATACTACTGCTGGTAAGTCATCGCAACAAGAGAAAATTTCGTCGAGTTGACCATCTCGAATGCAGGAAGTTTTGCTTTATTGAATTCAGTTGTTCCTCGGGATGCCCATGTAGCTGCGCAACTGCGAAGAGCTGGAGCAGTAAGAAAATGAGATAATACAATCGACTAGAGTTTCATATTCTCTTCACATATAGATCATTCTCGGTAAAGCATCCCTCTCTGAATGGGCAAGCTTCCGGGGCAACGTTCCTTCAGGATTTTCTGGCCGTGCGGGCCAGGGACTTAATCCTTATTTCCCCCAAGCTGATCCTTCTGGGTCAAGCTCAGGAAGTGGAATATCGACTGCCATAGGCCTCGCGGCTGGTAAATACTCTTATCTTGTTGTCTTATTTTATACTTACTATATTGCGGTAGGTTCTCTTGGAACTGAGACTGATGGGAGTATCATTTATCCCAGTAGCAAGAACAATCTTGTCGGGATCAAGCCGACGGTTGGATTAACGTCTCGAGCTGGAGGTGATTCACAGACATTGCAATCGTAGGGCTGTTAGTAATACATAAACCTAGTCATTCCTCTATCAAGCCACCAAGACAGTGTGGGCCCTATGTGCAGAAGTGTCGCCGATGCTGCGACGATCCTTTCCGTTATTGCGGGACCTGACCCTCTTGACAACTTCACACTCGTGCAGCCTAAGCCTGTTCCAGATTTTACCAGGGCTCTGAACCCGAACGCTTTGAAGGGCGTCCGTCTTGGAGTTCCGCGGTTATTTCAGGGGGACGACGAAAATATCATTGCGGCATTCAACGCATCTCTGGAGGTCCTGAAAGAGCTGGGAGCGACTATCGTCGATCCTGCCGATCTCCCTGATGCGGAAGAGATACTTGCCTCCAATAATGAAAGCACAGTGCTTAGCGTTGATTTCAAGGTGGCTGAATGTATCAATCTCTACTTTCACGCTGACACTCGTTTTTTATTTTCTTTTCTTTTCTTTCCCAGGTAGACCTGAACAATTACATTGCCGGGCTAGTGAAAGTACCGACGGGAGTGAAAGACTTGGCTGATCTCATTACTTTTAATATCGATCACGCCAACGAGGAGCTCATTCCTCCCTTCTACACCGATCAATCACAGTGAGTGTATCAAGTACTGAGTATGTGTGATATGAAACTACAGGGGCGATAGATTTATAACATCAGAAGCAACCACCGTGGATGATGCTTTCTTCGCGGCACTGGCAGCGGATAAAGATCTGGGGCAGACCCGTGGCATCGATGCCGCCTTGAAAGAGTTTAACCTTGATGCCCTCCTTCTTCCCACGGATGGTATATATATATTTGTTGTCTTGCACTCACGTCCTACTGCACCATATTGAAATCGTATCCCCAGGCTTCACATCAGGCCCAGCTGCAATTGCAGGCTACCCAATTGTTACGGGTGCGCTATAGCCCCGGGGTTCTCTCTGAATGTTTTTTTCTAGTGCCTCTTGGGTTTCAACCGGACACCGTCGTGGCGAGCGCCCCGAACCCGACCATCGCGAATGCGCCTGGTATCCCCTTTGGCATCTCTTTCATAGGCACGGCTTTCACGGAATTCAAATTGATCAGCTACGCGTATGCGTATGAGCAAAAGACGCACAATCGGTTGAAGAGGCTTGCCTTTCCAGCGGCCATTCCTAAAACGCAGTTGAAAGATGTCATCGGGTCATCATGATGAATACTTTATCTTGCGGTGTGTCACTGTCGAGGTTTATTCATTAGTCGGAAAATAAAAATGATATCATAGAAATCATGTAAAAACGTGACTTACTGCCAACAGTGCCAAGTCTTTGACATGGAACCCTTGCTTGGGTTTGAGTTTGAAAATAGCTTATGAAAATAGTTCGAGAATATGCAATGTAAGTACAATGTTGCAGACGATTGAAAATGAAATCATTTATTGTATGTTATGGCCTGAATTGGACGAATTTTGCTGCTGGAGGGAAGAAACTAGAGAAGAAAATATGGAATGTCAAAATTGAGGAACACTAACACCCACCAGCTTGAACATCAGAAAGGTGGGTAAAAAAAAATGGGTTGCTTTTCCCATATGATGGATTTCCTGCACAAAAATACATCTGCAAGACATTTTGCACCTGGGTGAGATGTTTTGCAAACCAAGCGAGATATTATTGGATAAACCTATTGGGCAACCCCCACTGGGAAAAATATGATGGGATTTCCACACAATAAATGATTCCACAACATATAATTTTTGATCCGAGATATATGTTAAAAGAGCAGGTGAGATTTTAGTTGCCACAGGTCATGCTCCCGCAACATATGTTTAAGTGACAAAAAACGTAGTGGCACTTTCAGTGCTGGACCAGACATGTCTTTTTTTTTCCCCACCCAGACCTGTTGTAGGTCTCCCAGTGTTGTCCTGAGCATGGAGCATCCATGTTACCTCTGACCTCTGAGGCAACAAGCATGCAGGGTCATCCTCCATAGTTGATCATACAAATAAAGAGCCAGTGTCACAGTCACGAGTCACACAACCTCACATCTGTGAACACATGCTAGTGACATGCCCCAGGACATAGAGCCTCCTGACCACATACTGAAATGAAATATAAGTGACCCACCTCTAAAATGATGAAAGAACAGCCCAAACAGTGACTGGGATGAGTTACAAGGGAGTAGTGAAGATATGGGCCCCAGTCTGGGGGCTGCTTCCCCCTGCTCTCCCTAAGTGCAATTACATGTCTATATGCTATTTACATTATTTATACATGCTGTACCTACATCATATCAAAACACTGTGTGCCCCAGTGCATTCCCTGGCTTGGTAGAGTGAGAATCAGCCTCACAGATGCCTGAAACTGCAAAGAGCACATAACTGTTTTTTAGTTAGATGATAAAATAGCCATTGACAAGGGCTTAATTATATGCTATGTACTTTTTAATTATCTTGAAAAATTGAGGCTCTAGGTATTAATCTATCTAGGATGCAATCCTGGCCCAATTTTCAGGTTGGCATTTTATATTTTGCAAATCACTGTAAAACTTGTAAGTTTTCATTTCTGTTTAATAGCTGGATTTTTTTTCAAGTTTAAATTTCTCTGGAGAGACCCTTCAAACTTTCATGGACATTTCAAATCTAACCCTGTGGTTTATCTTGTTTTTATTTGAAGTTTTGTAAGAAATCTATATCTTGGTGATTATTTCAAGTGGTTCTACTGATTTAAACTTAAGTAAGGTTTGAAATTTAGATTCCAGTATAGGTGTTGCAGAATCATAGCTAAAACATGAAATATTGGCAAATATTTGAAGTATATCTAAACTTGAAGTTTGGCTCTTATTTTTATGATTATTTAAATTTGTAGTACAAATTAGCCATTTAGATTGAAGTTAAAACTGGGTTTAAATACAGAAATCCTTGGTGTGATAACCGGGCATAATCATAACCCTGGTTGAGCAAGCCATTCATGTGACCAGTGAGACACGTTTGAGCTGTCTGAGGTCATCTGTGCCTTAATTGTGAAAGTTCACAAATTCTCCCCTTTAACTTTTGAGCATGAGTCATGTTTGCACAACTGATTGTCTTCTAGGTCCATTCACATAAGTTTACTAGCAATAAAACAAACAGATGGCCACCAATATGAGCACAACAACCTAGAATTCACCCCCATTTCCACCCTAATATTCTTACCTGCCATGTACATTGAGCAAAATCATTGTCAAGTCACTAGCTTTTGCTGCACAGATAATGCCACATACCCTATGTCTTTGCACACACAATGTGTTCTCACTACAGCAGGTCACCTGAGCCAAGTCATCTCATACGACTAAGGCATGACATGAGTGCAGATTACCTGTGGTTTTTTTTTGTGAATCCATCCATGGGAAACCCAGGGGTATCCCATCTGCAGATTCAGATATCCATTTCCCACAGATAAGGCCTGGATGTGGGTATGGCCCATAGCACTGATGGGTATTTCCATGGATATCCATGCTTTAATACTAATATATTTCCATGTATGTAGTTGAGATATGTATTGTCATGTCAAGAAAATGATGCAGAACATGGTGTCATGTGACACAATGATCATTCCTCAACTGCCAACCTTGATAATGGACACATGACCCATGACACTGAAGTAGGTAGGTAGGTCGTACTGTTTTACTCTTCTCCTAATTGATCTTATTACTTTCTATCTAGATATCTGAGCTGTCCCCTCTGCCTTGTCCCCTTCTGTAGTGCTGCTCAAGATCACTGGTGGTCCTACTGCAATAGTGTTAGATCCCAGATCCAGCTTCCATTATTCTGAGGTTTTCCGCATTCCAATAAGCCCTTTTCCGCTTATTCCAATATACCCCATTTTATCATTCTTAGTCACGATCCATCTCGATCTTATCCCCATATGTTCTATCTTGATTTCCATACTCGCTCTGATTCCGGAACTCTGTATCATGTGCTCTTATCTCTTCATTTCTGATTTTCAGAATTCTGCATATTTCTTTAAATACACTTTTTGTTAAGGACCGGGTCGGATGTAGGTTGGAAATGGGTTGGAGCTCTCCTTGACTGAAATCAGAAAGTCGTGATATTCAGAGATGCACGGAATATTGGATGACTCGGAAGTCAGAGATCCGAAGCTGATCTATATGGGCATTGGCTTCAACTTATGGGTTGCACCCTCTTAGATTTCTAGTGCCCTGGTATTTCAGATTGAAGACCAGATGGGATTATCAGAGGTCTGATGGTCGGGTCTATTTTGGAAGAGATCAGTGACAAATAGTAAGTTGAGACTTATTGGAGATGAGCGGAAGATTTTGGGTGTTCGGGGTAATTAATGCAGGGAAGGGATAGGGTAATGATAAATAAATATTGAGTAAGAATTTAGCTTTACAGAAAAGCGAGTATAATCAATGAATGGATTTCTGAATGTCAGAGATGTTGGAGTTGGGATAATCAGAATACTGAATAAAGGTCAAAAGGATAAAGACTTTATTGCTGATAGAACTTGGTGTGATGAAGTGTAATAAAAGATACAGTGATATAGGGTTTGGCAAGATGTATTCAGTATAACGAGATATAATGAGATATACAAGCTGAGGAAAGCTTGGTTTGGCAAGATGTATTCAGTATAACGAGATATAATGAGATATACAAGCTGAGGAAAGCTTGAACAAGGAAAAGCATATTTAAAGGAATATGCAGAATTCCGGAAATCGGAAACAAAGAGATAAGGTGCATGATACGGAGTTCCAGAATCGAAGCAAATACAGAAATCAAGATAGAACATACGGGGATAAGATCGAGATGGATTGTGACTAAGAATGATAAATGGGGGTATATTGGAAAAAGGCAGAGAAGGGCTTATCAGGATGTGGAAAATGTCAGAATAATGGAAGCCGGATCTGGGATCTAACAGTTTTCTTCGTTCAAGCTTTCTTTAGCTTGTATATCTCGTTAAAACTCGTTATCTCGTTATACTTGTTAGAACTTGATATATCTTGTCAAACCTTCTATAACACTATATCTTTTATTACTCTTCATCATGCCAAGTTCTGTATCGAAAACCTTACTCCTTTGATCTTTATATTGATATCCTGATTTATTCCGACTCCGACATTTCTGACCTTCTGAAAATCCGTTCTTTGGTTACACTTGCTTTTTCGTAAAGCTAAAATCCTTACTCAATATTCATTTATTGTTATCCCTGCTCCTTCCTGCATTAATTATTCCAAACCCTGAATATCCAAAATCTTCCGCTCATCTCTGATAAGTCTCGACTTACTGTTTGTCACTGACCTTTTCTGAATAGACCCGACCATTGGAACTCTGATAATCCCATCTGGTCATCAAGTCTGAAATACCAGGGCACTAGAAATCCAAGAGGGCACAACCCATAAGTTGAAGCCAACACCTGTATATATCAGCTTTGGATGTCCAATTTCTGAGTCATCTGATATTCCACGCATTTCCGAATATTGCGACTTTTTGATTTCGGTCAAGGAGAGTTCCGACCCAATCCGACCTATGTTCAATCCGGTCCCTAACAGTATATACAAGCTAACACTCTTGATTTCTACAATGTCTTCCGACATCCAAATCTGAACACCAGAACATGATGTCACCAACAATATCATCAACCCATCAAGTGTTCACAAGTATTCCAGTGACTTTGACAAATGCCTCATAGACGAAGAGTTCAAACCCGAGCAAATCCCAAATGATATTGACAATGCAACCTCAATTCTTCTTTCTGATGACTCACAACCAATGGCAACAACTTCCGACCAAACCCTGATTTTGCCAACACTGAAACTTTTTGACATCCTTGGACAAGACGGCAAACTAACACCACAGGAGAAACAACAACGTATCATGTAAAGATTTTACACTTAAGTTGTGGTTATCACACGAGCTCATAGAACCGTTCCAAACAGTTCTATTCAAGCAGTGTGTGATGGTTAAAAAGTAAGTGGTGTTGAACCTAAGGTTCTTCCCATGCTACAACTATTACAGTTGTGGACACACATATGTGCACAACTATAGCATTTACATAGCCTATGCATGTACAGTATTTCCTATATACTTGTATATACTGATATTAATGGTATATATCTATTAAGGGAATTATAATTCCCTTACACCCTCCCCCTCAGGCCGAAACCACAGGGAGGCTGACAATGTCTTAGACATCATGATAAACGGATACTTTATCTGTTACCAGCAGTGGGGGATGGGGGATTCATTTCCACATCTAGAGGATTTCTATCCTGATAGATTTCGGAGGTGTCAACCCTGAGATCTTCATTGCCAGTTAAGCTGGTACTCGTACTAGCGGCGGTAAAGCTACTCCCAATAGATGGAGCAGCTGCAGTGCCTGTAGGCACCATGTCAGTGACTATATCACTATAGTCAATACATGCGCATAGTGGCATGGAGGAGGTATTCCTCTCTGCAGCTTTACCTTTCCCTTTTGGGTCAGGTACATTGGCAAGGCTGAATGCCTTGTGTTCCACGGCACGCTGTTGTGCCGATTGCGCTGCTTTACTATAGTGCAATTTAGAGCTCACCCTCTCATAGTAGGGTTCGAGTAAGTCTGTGGCGTGGATGGGGTCGACTCCCCCATTATGGCCCAGCCACAACACAATATCTTTCTCACCAGTGGATTGGGTGTCGCCGCTCCAGCTGAACTTGTTCGGTGCTGAGGATCTGAGATCCCCATTCCCTTGTGGAATGCACCACTGAGCTCCTACGAGGCTTTCCCATTTTCCCTTCTGGGAAAATATTGCCTCTAGCATTGTCCTAAAGACAAGGCTGTCAGTCTGGGGGGTGATCTTATTGACCCATACCCAGACATCAATGTTGCTCAGATTTAGCAACACATCTGTTTCTTCCCTGATTGCTGCAGGGAGTCCTTCTGGATTGTAAATCCAGAGCATTAATGCTGACTTCAAGTCAGCAGGAATGTTGGGGTGGACTGCAAAGCATTCCACCCAGGTGCTTTCTTTGTGGCTATTTTTAATGCAAGCCACAGCCCTCTTCTGAGCAGGAGTACGCTCAGGATATGGGATTAAAACTCCCATTTAGTATTCGTTCAATAGCAGAGGGCTATCAATAGTGCACATATCATACCACACGCTCTTAGTGTGTGTGTGGGGTGCAGGCACCTTGCCGATTGGACAGGGAATCATCCCCATCTGTGAATATGGTGGATCGCCCATGGCAGAGGCAATCTCATTCTGTAGCTTGTGGTTTTTTTCAGCGCACGCTTGGATGGTTCCTTTGAAGGAGTCATGTGGACAACATTATCATTGTCATCTGTGGATGCGTTGTCCCACGGTTTGAACGGCGGTACTTTATAAAGTACCAGTGCACCTGTTATCAGGTCACTGGTGGATGCATGACCTGAAGGGGGCAGGGGCATCTCTGGCTTCTGAATGGGCCAGATTGGGACATCTGTCCCTGTTATGAGGTGCACCTGTGAGGGTGAAGCAGGAGGTGGTGATCGCAACTGTTAGATCCCAGATCCGACTCGCATTATTCTGACAGTTTCTGTATCCCAATAAGCCCTTTTCCGCTCATTTCTGACATGTCCCCATTTATCATTCTTAGTCATGAGTCTATTTTGATATTATCCCCGTACGTCTTATCTCGATTTCCATATTTGCTCTGACTCCGGAACTCTGTATCACGCACCCTTATCTTTCCGTTTCCGATTTCAGAATTCCGCATGTTCCTTTAAATACACTTTCCCTTGCCCAAGCTTTCTTTAGCCTGTATATCTCATTGTATATCTTGTTACTTCATCTCGTTACCTTGTTATCTTGATATAACCTGCAATATCCTGTACACCTGATATATCTTGTCCACCCTATATCATTACATCTTTTATTACACTTCATCACTCCAAGTTCTATTCGCAATAAGGCTTTCGACCTTATTTGGTATTCCGATTATTCCGACCCCAACATATCCGACATTCCAAAACCCCCTCTTTGATTACACTCGCTTTTCTGTAAAGCTAAACCCTTACTCAATATTCATTTATTGTTAACCCTATCCCCTCCCGCATTGGTTATTCTGATTCCGAATATCCAAAACCTCCCGCTCATCCCCGATAAGTCGTAACGTATTATTTGTCACTGATCCTTCCAAATAGACCCAACCATCGGAACTCCAATAATTCCATCTGGTCTTCAGTTCGAAATACCAGGGCACTAGAAATCCAAGAGGGCGCAACCCATAAGTTGAAGCCAACACCCATATAGATCAGTCTTCGGATCTCTGACTTCTGAGTCAACCAATATTCTGCACATTTCTGAATATTGCGACTTCCGATTTTGGTCAAGGAGAGTTCCAACCAAACCCAACCTTTCCATCCGATCTGGCCCCTAACAGTGATGGCTCACTGCCATCTCCTTGCAGCTGTGTGTCTACAGGTGGTTGGGATGAAGTAGATGGCTGCGCTGTTGTCTGGGGAAGGGTCTGAGGGCCCTTCTTGTGCAGCTCAGTTAGCTGCATGGCTTGCTCTTCGAGTTGCGATTGCATCTCATCTAAACGCGATTCATGATCACATATTTTCTCCTGGGCCACATCTAGTTTGCGGTGCACATCATTATACCGTTTTTCATATGATGTGAGCTTTTATTTTAGCTTGTTGATTTCATCAGTAAAACAATGTGCCAAGTCAGGGTAGGCCTCATATTTGGCCTCCCGCACTTCATCCTTGCCAAAGTTCATTTCGCTGGCTTGCATGGCAGCGAGGACATGTGTTACGTGGGCCTTGCATGGCCCACAGTCACGTTTATGTGACAGAATAACGGCATGTGGCAGACTGTGGATCTGCCACTTGGTTTTACACCTGATATTCAGCAAGTAATCGGGCCATGCCTGATAGTGGTACAGTAGCCTGCTTTGCAGCAGGCTCATTGTTCACATTGTTCATATAAGCATCAGGATTCATTCCACTCATGTCCCACTGTGGTAGTGGGATGGTTGAAGAAAAGTAGCACCTGCGGCATTACTCTTTTTTGGCCGCAGGCGGGACTCAAATTGAGTCACGTGACCAGACATGCTAGACACGTCTGGGTAGCTCGCGAGGTCATTTCACACCTCGCAGCTCTAGATACTCATCTAGAGCTTCTAGCTCCTTGCATTCAGCAAGGGGCTCCCATGTCACATCTCCCAGAGTCCAATGAACTTGGAACTCTATTTCTTTATCATTCATCCATCTATGGGCAAGTATTTCATTGACGAATCATTCTTGCTCGTCAGTTTGTCTGAAGTCATAAAATGACTTTGTGTCTCGCTTGGGGAACAACTTGTTGTTGTTTGCTGTATACGGCCATATTAATGCCATATGAAACATAGGAGTAATCCTATGTGCACTAAGCTTGGGCGGTAACTCAAGCTTTATGTTAGATGTTTCATTATGCACGTCTATTATTTTGTATGGCCCCATAAACTTGGGCATTAGTTTCCTTGCCTTCCCTTTGGGCAATGATAAGTTCTTAGTTGATAAGTAAACTAAGTCTCCAGGCGCATATATGCTGCCTGTTCGTCACTTTTGGTTAGCGTAGTGTGTCTGTGACACATGACTTTCAATGATAGCATCATGCACTTCCATTAGGTTCCACAGTGCTTGCTGTGCGAATTGTTTAACACCTCTATATGTGGTTTTAACTTCTAGCGTTTGTCCAATTCTGGGCAAATATCCACCGTTCAGTTCTAATGGTGCAAATCCTGTCGATGCATTGACACTGCTATTCAATGTGAATTTGACCATTGGGCACTTTTCTGCCCAATCCTTTTGGTCATTGTGAACTACTGTTCGCAATATTTGACCTATAGAACTATTCGCTTGTTCTGTTCTCCATCCATTTCTGGGTGGAAAGATGTAGACATGAGGAGCTTAGTCCCCATTAGTCAGTGTAGTTCCTTCCAAAATATGGAAGTGAAATTTGAGTCTCAATCTGATACAATTGATTCTGCTGTCCCATGAAGTCATACAACTTCCCGTAAATATAACCACATGACCTGCCGTGCAGTGACTTTAACTGTCATAGGTATCAAATGTACCTGCGACGTGAGTCTGTCGATTATCACGAGCAGATAGTCAAATTCCTTTGACTTCGGGAGTGGGCCCATAAAGTCCATTCCTATAGATTGCCAGGGCCTTTCAGGCACTGGTAATGCGTGCAGCAGCCCAGAGGGCTGCTGGTTACTGACCTTGTTCTGCTGACAAGGTCCACATGTGTCACAAAAGGATTGTATATCCTTTGTCATTGTTGGCCACCAATAGTAACGGCCAACGTAGTTAGCCATTTTAAATTGGCTAAAATGGCCAACGGCTTGGTGAGTGTGGGCTATTATGACCTCAACTAGTCTCCTCCCTCTCAGGAAGGCTTCATGGGGTAAGCATACCACACTTCTTTTGGACCTATTCTTGGACCAAATTAATCCATCTTTAATTCCAAAGCGAGGATGTGCTTCAGGTTTTTCTAGGACCTTTCTAAAGGTTGCATCTTTCTCATAGCCATTGCATACAAGCATGGCTATGTCAATCTTATTCTCTGTGCGTTTGCATAGTGATTTTCCGTCTGGACCAGATTCCAGGGCAATGACATCTTTGATGTCATTTTTGTCCAGTATTCTGAGCAAAGTTTGAAGAATTTCAACTTCTTTGTTTAGTTTGTTGGCTTTGAGGATTCTATCCTCTTGCTTTTGTTGTATTTGAGCAGACTTGCGTGCAGCAGCTGCTTGTATTTCAATGAAACATTCGATGGGTAATAATTACCCATCTGGGTCCAGTCTGGCATCAGCCTGGATGTAAACATGTTCCAGATGTGCATCTTCTGGCACATCAAATTCAAAGTAGCAGGATAGGCAATCTGCTACTTTATTCTTTACTCCATCTACGTGGAGTGTAGTATATGTAAAGCGGGAGAGAAACTCCCACCAATGGACTTGTCTCGGTGACAAATGCAGTTGGGTCTTGAAGTATTCAAGACCTTTATGATCTGTGACTAGGACAAATTTTTGTCCTAGTAGCTTATCCTCCCATTTCATGAGAGCTTAGAGCACGGCTATTGTTTCGTGCTCATGCGTTCGGTAGCTATGCTGTGTGGATGTAAACTTCTTGGACAGGAAGCCAGCAGGTCTACAGGTTTCTCAGTTGGGACCTTGTCCATATACCATGCTGACTCCAGTCTTGGAGCCATCACATATACCCCAGATTGTCTCTGGGTTGTTTATGTCTATAGGCTTCAATATCGGAGCCTTGCAAGCTAATGCTTTGATTGACTCAAAGCATTTGTCTAATAAGGGCATCCAGACGAACGTCCTGTTATTTCAGGCACAGCCAGAAAGGGGTGTTGTATATGCCATTACATCTGGCATATATGGTGCTAGGTATTGCACCAATCCTAAAAAACATTGTATTTCAACATATGACCGAGGGTGTTGCCACTCACATATCTTGGCCATTTTGTTGGCATCGGTGTGTATGCCTTTGTTGTCAATTATATGGCCAAGGCAGTCTACTCTTTCAGAGTAGAGATCTGACTTGGATGGCAAGAGGTGCAGCTGTACCCCCCTCAGTTTCTCAAACACCTTCCTTAGGTGTTGCTCATGCTCCTTGATGGTATTCAAGAATATGAATATATCATCCAGATATGCATGGACGAAGCAACCTATAAAGTCATGAAATAGAAACGTCATTAGACGTTGAAATGTTGAGGGGGCGTTACAGTCCCCCATCATCATTACTTTACTCACAAATGTGCCGAATATTGTTGCAAAGGCCGTCTTCCAGACGTCCATGTCTTTTACGTGTATTTGCTCATACACTTTTGACATATCCAGCTTGGATCTGTATTTGGCATGCGCTACATCGTGCTGTATTGTGTCCTGATAAGGGAAGGGCATGACGTCCCTCTCTGTGTTATTGTTTTGCAAACGAAAATTGAACACAGTTTGAAGTTTCCCACTTTTCTTTGGGATACTCAGCACATGGGTATTGCTTGTTTAGCTGATGCCCTTTCCCACCACCCTGCGGTGGTGTATCATTCAATTTTCTGAACGAGTTCTTCTTTAAGTGCATCTGGGCACTTAGGCAAGCAATAATTTATTTGCTTGTGATCGTCTATGAGATTTATCTCATGATTTATATCTCTCCACAGTGGCAACCGTAGAGGTACTTTGTTGAACATATTGGTGAATTCTATTTTCCATTTCTCTCACAGTCTTGGAAAATCAGCAGGGGTTAACATCCCCTGTTTAGCTTTAGCAGCCATTAAGTGGTGCGTGCACCCATTAGCATGCACCTGCGCATCCTTGTATTCTTCTGCTCCCTCCCCCTCTCACCACGAATGTGGTGAACTTATGGGTGAGTCACTTGTTGGTGGCTCACCCTTCTCACTTCAATTGCGAGTTTTATTCGTTATAGCAGCAGCTATATGTGGCTTAGGAGGAGGCCTTTCAGCTTCCACTTTGCATTTGTTACCGAGCACGTTTACTCCATTGGGGATATTCTCATTCCCCATTATTATTTGTCCTGGACCATTAAAGTCCAGGACTAATCCCATCCTTCTCAGGAAGGGAGTTCCCAGTATAACATCATAATAATCGATGTTGGCTACGTCAAAGTCTTCCTCAATGGTTTTCAATCCAAATCTTATGGTGTCTCTGACGCCATAGGTTATGGTAGATTTACTACCAATGCAGGCGAGCTGTAAGCCCATGGGATGTTCAAGTTCAAACGTCTTCATCTTGGTGGCACGTGTGAAGTCGGGTGATATCATCACACCTTCACACCCACTGTCTAACATACAGTGGGCTTGTGTGCCTCCAACTTTGAAATAACCAGAGATAGTCTGGTTTTATTCACACAGTCGTTTAGGCTGTGTTTGATCTTTGTGCCAAGCCCTATGGTCGTAGACTGGCTTGGCAGTTTTATCTATTATACCGCCCATGGCTAGTCAAACAGGTTGATAATGAGAGTTTACACTCTCACCTTGTGTTTGTGCAGCATATATGCTGCGTCTGTCACAGTACCCTGTGGCATGTATCGCGCTGGCATGATACTCAGTCTGATTATCATTGGACTTGTCCTCTGACCATTGGAACTTCTCTGTTGGTTCCATTTGCCAGTCTCCAACCATTTGGTTGGGTTATTCTTTGTCAGAAGGTACATCCTCCTCTTCCAAGTGATTTGGGCCATCTAGTGGCTCCAAGTTTTCTTGTTCTACCTCGTCTCCAAGGTCTTCGTTTATTTGCGCACCTGCAATGCGCGGCTTGTCCCGTAACTTGGGACAGTTAGACTTTATGTGGCCTGTTTGACCACATTCGTAGCAGTGTACTTCTGTTGTATGCACTTTCACCATTCCAGCTGTGCCCTGCCTTGGGGCATTATTCGCCACTGCTCAATTTCCAGCAGTGGCTACTGGTACCACGGGTGTGGCTCGTGGCTTGTATGCTGGTTTACTTGGCTGCCCTCTACTTGTAATAGGCTGCGACTTCGCAGCCTGTTCAGGCTTTGTCACAGTCTGATTCTTTTTCATTGTCATACTACCGCTAGCCGCGGTAGTACTCACTTGTCATAGTGGGATGCTGACTTGATTACTCGAGCCTCATGTGACAACTCCTCTAGGGAGTGAGTCTCCAGGGTGTGCCCCCATTTGAGGACTTCTATACTCAAAGATGTTCTTAGTGCAGCTAAGAACCATTTATTCATGGAATACTTATCCGGCGGCATTATCATGCATGCCGAGTATTTTAGAATATCACTGAGGAATTCATCCACAGTATGACTTCCTTGCTCTAAGGAGTTAAATTTGTTTGACGCTTGTCTGTGTGTCAAAGTGTGTAGGAATCGCTGCTGTAAGGCAGCAACTACGGACTGGAGGGTCCAATCTTGGATCTCTTGATCCCATCGTTCTACCATCCGAGTGAACCACTTGGATGCCTCGTCTTTAAGATGAGTGCCTATATATCCTATATGAGCTTTAGTCTCAGATGGTCCGAGCAGGTTATTCATGCTTAGCCATCACAGTATTCCTGCGATGAAGGTCTTGAATTCTTCAAGATCAGCACTTCCCCCCTATGGCTTGGGGTGTGGTAATTTTATTCCTGCCTTTGCAAAGGCAGATTTATCAGCACTCACGTGTTGATTCTCATGGAGTGCATTGTGCACCATCATCGCTATCCTGTCTGTATGGTCGGGTCAGTCATTAAAGTTAGTGGGCTGGTGACTGACTTCCATGAGTGGTACTGATTGGTACCTCTCTGGTATGCCCCATATACTTGGGGCTCGCTGAGGAGCATCTGCATCAGGTCTAACTGGAGCCTGATGTGTTCCTCTAGCTACTGTCGGAATCGCATGCGTATCGCCAGCTAACTTGGTGTTTGAGACTCATTAATACAAGCTGTATCTGTTATGCGCTATCTGAATGGTGTGTACTGCCTCTTCCATTTCAGGTCCATCAACCTGAGGATACTGTGTGGCAACTGCTTGTTCCGCCAGTTCTATGCTCAGTTCTAGAGTGTGGCAATGCCTTCTGGCAGCTTTTTGTTCAGCTTCAGCCCAATGGTCTGCTTGCTCTGCAAGCACATCTTGTGTTTCCGCAATGCTAATTTTAGTAATTTCATCATCCAATTGTATTTGTCCAGTGACAATTTCGAAAAGGGATTGTCTATCCCTCACTCTGTCTCGTGGCACTTTATGCATCACTCCCTGATCAGAATGATCATCATCTGCCTGAGTTTGTTTCCAAACTCTAGGTATCTCTTCAGGGGGATTCATTCCCCTTTGTGGTCGGGGATCGCCCTCTTCATCCATACGATCCCTATTGGGATTTTTTCCACTTAGGGCCCTTTTCCCTTTCATTCACGTGCATTGCTTTGCACATAGTTCTTCTATGAACTTTCTCAGGCATTCATCACATCTGACTAGCATTTCAGTAGCCATGGTGGCTGCTTTCACAGCTTTAGCAGCTTGTTTGCTCTGTTCACGAGCAAATGATATTTGTTGACGAGTATCATCCGTCTCTCGCAGGATTTCCTGCATGATTTCATTCTCAAGGAACTCTTCCTCTGTTGAATAGCCTCATTCTGAGGCTTGTCTCTCAGGGCTTATGCACCAATTTTCTATTGTCTTACTAGGGTGGCTTGTGTCACTCTGTTGCCTGGTTGTACCCCAGGCATTTCTCTTCCATTGTCTTGTGCAGGTGTCATACTCACACGTCTGGACTGTTCTCCTTCCTGCATGGGGCCTTGGTCCCATGCTTGTCACACACTAGTGCGTGACAATGTGGAGGGTTTTAAACCCTCCATCTCTATCCTATCAGAGCCAGCTGATTGGTTCCAATTGGCACTGCCTGGTTGTGTCCCAGGCATGCTAGACATTGATGTCACTGATGCTTCTTTCAAAGCATCGTTCGGATCGCCGTCTGCAATCTTGTTCACGTTGACTTCGCTTGACAGGCAACTCATTTGACTCCTGGTTCTAACCTGGAGTCTCATGGACATTCCAAGAAGCACTCCTTGCTTCTTTATCTAGCAAACCATATGGTTTGCTTTTGCACATCTAGCCTAAGCGAGTTCTTGGGGTTCAAAAAAAGTGTAAGAGTTTTTACACTTAAATGTGGTTATCACATGAGCTCAAGAGAACCGTTTCCAAACAGTTCTATAAAGCAGTGTGTGATGGTTACAAATAAAGTGGTTCTGACCTAAGGTTATTCCCACGCTACAACTATTACAGTTATTGACACATATGTACACAACTATAGCATAGACATAGCCTATGCTTCTATAGTGCTTATTATATACTTGTATATACTACTATTAATGATATATTTATATTAAGGGAATTATAATTCCCTTACAGCCAGGAATTGGCAAAAACCGATGAGAGAGGCTTGGAGGGAGAGAATACCTTTTTCTGGTAGCTGATGTGGACAATGCCCCATGCAAGAGGTAGTGTGCTATAACTGCGCCATATGCATGCATACTCTTGTCGTCCCAAAGGTCTGTTGTGAGTGAGACTTTGCCAGCCAAATGCTTGTTAAAAAAGGAAAATTAGCTTAACAGCAGTTGGGATAAGTCATAAACAATGTCTTGAGTTCTTTGAAGTGGTGCTCCCATGCCTTCAAGATCAGGCTTTGAATGGCAGTGCAATGAAGACTGTCATGGTCATATATAGACTCACACAAGGTTAGCAGTAGCTACCGCAATTCAGGACATTCCACAACATTGATTGACTAAAATTACTGGATCAGATAAAGATAAGAGAGACAGAATGTAATACTTACCTGATCATCAGCAATAATCCAATTGACCAGGACAGTTTTGAAGTGAGCCATTGTAAATGCTGGCCAGGGCTCAAGTACTTTATTTGTTTCCTCATTTTTGCCATCAGCCATGAGCAATTTAATCTTGATTGGCCATCCATTTGTGTGGCATGATTCAACATACTCATATGCGTGGAAGTTCCCCAAATGTCCACAAAGAGTGCCAGTGGTGGTGGAGATGGCATATTCACATCTAGCAGTGGTCAGTGACAGAAGAAAAAGAAATAAAAAGCTTAACTTACTGGCAAATTTTGCACACAGTCTTCGTGCATTTCTTTAGACTTCCAGCCTCAAACAATGCCTATACATCAACAGCCTTGCAGGAATTACGGCTTGCTCGCAACTGGACAGATTGGCAAGTAGAGATTCAGCAGAGAGTGGTTTGGCAGGGAGTGACTTGGCCAGGAGTGGCTCAGCAGAGAGAAGCTCGGTGGGGAGAGGCTCGATGAGGAGAAGGAATGCTAGTTGGGGTGGACAAGTTGGTCAGACAGTGCCACCCAAAAGGCAACACTGCTGAGGGACTGATGCAGGATGTAATTACAACATGGTGGATAGCAACAGGGGGATCTCCTCGCCTCTCAACAACTGGGGTCACAGGCATACCTTCGAGCAGATCTGTATGACTGACTTGTGAAGCATTAGCAGTAAAAAAGACATCCATGTCCTGTGCTTTGTGCTCTTCCTCATTTTATGCAAGTCTGTCACCCCATTGCTTTTCACGCCTGCAATGCAACCATTCCTCAGACACTTCCGTGGGTAATTGGGGTTGAATACCACCTCCAGAACCCCCACAGCCATGACTGCCCCCACAACCCCATGCATGGCCACGACCATGAGACTTTCCCCGCATAGCAGCACCAGTGCCAGCAGCTCGTACGGTGCCATCATCATTCTTGTTAGCAATGCGGAAGATCACATCATCATACAAGGGGCGGGCTTGGGTCTCATGAAGATTAGGCCCCATCCGGGGAGGCTGTTGTGGGGCAGCAAGTTCATTAGCAATGTTTTTGTGAGGAGCCATGATTAGCAGCAAGAAAAGTAGACGAATTAACTCACATTGAAAGATCTGCCTTTTAATGTGTCAGACTGTACAGTGCCAAGGTGTCAATAAAACTTGATGGAACCTGTAAGAAAATGTTCTTGATATGCTGTGCAGAACAGATATTAATGAAACATGCTAGGTACATGACAATGCTCAGTCTTTAAATGAACTACATCGCAATGCTCGGTACAATAGAAGTGCAGGGGATTAAGGAGATCAAATCATGACTTACTGAGATCAAATGGACACATATAATGCTGAGGTACCAGCATACCTGTGTCCATGGTACAAAAATCGTCATGAGCGATGAGGGGAGTATGGAGGAGGGACACAGGGGTAAGGGAGTGACTGGGATTGTTTGAACTCTGCCTGTTGCGTAACTTGTGTTGACATGTGACTGTGATGCTGGCTTCAGCTGGCTGACCCGGCTTCCAGCTGGCTTGAAAGCCAGCCAGTGCAAAAATAGTCGGCTCTGTTTGTAGGGCTCAGTCCAGATAAAAACAGGCTTGGCTGGTGGATTAGCCAGAGCCGCACTGAACCTGCAGCAACACTACTCACAAGCTTAGAATTTATTTCAAACTCAATTGTCACATGCCTTACATAATGCAAATAGCTGTAATGGTGCTTTTGCATAAAGTGCATACTACATAATGCACAGATGACCAAATAGAAAACTAACAAGATCTAATGGCTGGTAATGCTGTTATTGACTGAGTTTCAAAACAGATGTTAGAACCCAGATCCACTCTCCAATTTCCTGATATTCCACATTTCCAATAAGCCCTTTTCCCACTTATTCTGACACTGGAGGCAAACAACAATTTTCTGAGTCAGAAAATCTTTCGGAAGATCTTCAGAATCTGCCATGTTTCCTGAAGATTTTCTAGGGACAGAAAACTGCTAAAAAATGGTTTTTAGTTTCTGTCCCCAGAAAAACTTCATGAAATTCTAGAAATGTGCCCCAGAAAATTGTACAAGAAATGATTTTCTGATGATTTTCTGAGTCCAAGAAACTTAGAGAATATTGTGGATTTCCATAGGTTTTTCTGCAACCAGGAAAGCTTGCAAAAATCTTGCAGAAAACCATGATTATTTAACAGTTTTCTGATCAAGGAAACTCAATAAATGAGCTTTTTGAACCAGGAAATTGTCAGGAATCAGAAAACTGTTAAATAACCATGGTTTTCTGCAAGGGTTTCTTCAAGATTTTCTGAGAATTTTAGCAAGCTTTCCTGGTTGCAGAAAAACCTGTGGAAATCCACAATATTCTCTAAGTTTCTTGGACTCAGAAAATCATCAGAAAATCATTAGTTTTGGCAAGAATTTCTTGTACAATTTTCTAGGGCACATTTCTGGAATTTCATGAAGTTTTTCTGGGGACAGAAAACTCTCTAAAAACCATAGGTTTTTTAGCAGTTTTCTGTCCTCAGAAAATCCTCAGGAAACATGGCAGATTCTGAAGATTTTCTGAAAGATTTTCTGACTCAGAAAATTGTTGTTTGCCTCCAGTGTGATACAACCCCATTTGAACATTCTTAGTTGAGATCCATTTTCAATCTTATACCTGTATGTTTCACCCTAATTCTGTATTTGTTCTGATTTGGTACTCTGTATCATGTATCTTTACTTTTTCTGTTCCTGATTCAGAATTCTCCTTTAAAATATGCTTCTATCCAAGCTTTTCTTTAGCTCGTATTGATTGTTTTCCTGATATTCCTTATGTCATTCATAGTTTTGACACTACACTACATATAATGTCTCAAGCATATATGCACATATACAATTGATCATTATCTTGACATCTCAATCAAATACTTTCTATTCCTATCCTATTCCAACTTCTGGATTCTGCTTTTTGGTTAATTCTGCTTTCCCGCAAAGCACCATCCTCACTCAATATTCATTTATCTTTATATCGATTCCTTCCACATTGATTATTCTGCATCTCCAAATATTCTTCTGCATACTCAGTTAAGTCTTGACTCATCTGTCTTGTTGTTGATCTCTGTACAGATCTGACTAAACTGACATCCTGAATTCCAACTTGTCAAGAAATCTGAAATACCAGGGCACCAGAAATCCAAGAGGGTGCAACCCATAAGTTAAAACCAACACCTGTGTACTATGTAGTCCCATCTCTAGTCCCTTTGGTTCTCTGAGTCTCCTGACATCTCTGGATTCTCTCAGCATTCTGATATCTGATATTTCCAACCAAGGAGAAATCCAGCACCCTAACAACAGAGTGAAAAATGATATCAATCTCAGCCTACATGTCATGTTGATGCCCACTTCTCCTTAGGTTCTTACTCCCCACCCACACATCACCTTAAGGCATGCCATGAATAAATCTGCGGATAACCTGCATCCGTGGCCATGGGTATTCATGTGTCACAAGGCTGTACCTGCATCCACATGGGTATAGTACGCCCAGATATCCGGACCCGTGCCGCAGGTACCCACACCCCCGGTGGATATTCACAGGTTTGCATGTTCAAAAAGTAGCAGGAAGAGAAAAATTTTATAACACTACCCAATGTACATTAGGACTCATCAATATCAATCACCTGCTCCTTATGCACCTTCTTTCCCAGATGCTCTGTAAGAAGGCATATTTTTACAGTAGCATGAACATAAGCCACCAGAGTGGTTTATGGGAGGTATTAGATAAGCGACCCAGTAGGGGCACCTGTAGATAGTGGACAACTATACAGTTGTCCACAAGTAATTACATAAGACAGATAATCTTGTATACACACCACACGCAGATACCAATCAAATATTGGCATAGTCTGTCGAGTGTGAACAGAATTCTTACACATTTTTGACTGCCAATCTTGGCAGCACTGCGATAACAAAAAGAAAAAGATCAACCGATCTTTTTACCCAAACCAACGAGTACCACTCGCCAGAATCATTGGAAACAGTAAACAACCGTTTACTGTTTATTCTTCTAATCAATAGAAGAATACCACAGCGTGGCTGATAGACCATAGAGCTATGGCATTGATAAGGAATCGAAGCCAAATGCCTAGATCCCGAGGGGATCCAGATATGTCTGGGGCCACAGCCAAGGGCCCAGACAGGAGAGTTGAGCCTGCCCACGATGTGGACAGGCAAACGGGAACACCAATGAGGATAACAAGTCCTTGTATCATTACAACACCCATAGGCTTCCGACTCTAGGAGTCAAAAGCAAGAATTGGCGGTTTGAAGAAGATCCGCACAGGACGAGTCAGAAACAGATGATATATCGTCTGTTAAGAAAACTAGAAGAACCTCGACTAGGTCAAAGTTACGATCATCTCTCAATGAGTCGAGAGAACTGCCGATGAGCGACACAGATGAGTCACCGGGGGTGCGAATGTCGCAGCTCCCATATGTTCAGAAACATCGCAGACCGCAAAGTTCATCGTCCCAATCAGGGACGATGGAGCAAAGGTCAGCGCGCTGGGAGGAAAAAACCTGGCAATATGAACGTACTACTGGATACATTGCCTGGATGATTATGACTCTCAAGGAGAGCCGTAAACACGTAGAAACTACATGTGAAGTGAGCCAGCGAGTGGCTGAGGCAGCTCGTGCAGTGGATGACGCCGCAAACCAACTCCAGACCTTAGGAGATGGTATGGAACTGTTAATACAGTCCCTGGAGGAAGAAGTGCAGGGACCTTTGCGAGGAAAGGCCCCTAAGCATGGCAACAATCCCAATAGGGATCGTGAAGTTGACTGTGAGGCAGAAAAGGCTTGCAGGAGACGAGACAGACAGAGGATGCCGCCTCCGGCTGGTCCAAGCACTAGGAGTGGTCCTTGAGAACCTAGTGTGACAATAGAACAAGACAGCGATAGTACATGCCAGCATACTGAGGAGGAGACAGATCGCGAGTTAGATGCTCGTGATAGAGAAAATATCCACGAAGGAATTTGCAGATCAAAAAAACTTATAATGAGCAAGAAGTGCTCAAAGCAGTGACCCAACAGTCACTGCGGGAGATGATGAAGTCTGATGCCGACAGTGTCAGCACTACGACTAGCACTCATGTTAGTCTTGATTGTGAGTTCAATCACTGGGACAGGATTGAACATAAGGCAGTGCGACGGAAACACCGTGCGCTAGAACTCTGTGCTCAACACACAGATAAGCTAGTCGAAGAGGCTTATACTGTAGGAATCAAAGGCGAAGCCTTTGATAAACTGATCAAGTCAGGCCGCGCACTCGCGGCGATCAGAGACAAAAGGGCGCTGGGCTACAGTATAACTCTGCGTAGGAGATGTCGGAAACGCCGAAGTATATTGAGTCAATAACTTGACTTAAGACAACACATCGGATTAAAATTTTGAAGTACTGCGTCACGAAACACTTCGTGACGATGCTTGACAAATGCCTAGCATATGAGTAGACCACCTACATAGTAGGCGTGACGTATGAAACTTTATAGTAAGTCATTAAGAACTTACCAAGACCAGGGACGTGTTAGCACAACTTGAATAAGCTGCGTACGGATACGCACTCACGTACTTCCTTAGTGACAACCTCGGGTCGTTAACGTGAGAGGTCTAAGGTCAGTTAATGCTGAGTTAGTACTACGAGCTATAAAACCCACATGGTGAGGTTACGGAGTGGGAACTCCGTTCACGGATTTATCAAATTGACCTCAAGGCATGACCTGCCAGGGTCATCTGATAAGTACGGATCGGTAGAGTCTTAGGGACTCTGTTTCAAGAGCTTGAGAAACTCTAGACGAGAGGGTCGTATAAGACGACCTACTCCATCAAAATGAGACCGAAACCGTTCGTGTTTAAACAGGCCGAACGACAGGAACACAAAACGTTCCCGTCGAGCGTGGTAGAAACGCTGAGGTAGATGTATACATCTACCTAAAGGAGGATGGAGGACCTAGGAGGAAAGTCCTAGGCACTGACGATCGTTATGACGTACGCCATAGCGAACATAGACGGACACGCCGACCCCCTGCACTGATAAGTGTAGGACGACGTGACCGCCTAGCTGCTACAGAAGCAGTTAGACTATGTTGCCAGTTACAAACAGTCGGTAATCTTTTCGTAGGGAGTCGGATATCGACGATGACTCCTGTCTAGCTCGGTGAGAGT
>MU134690.1:53497-75710 GCA_015039355.1 Ramaria rubella
AACTTGGTATTTGGTTGGCACATAAAACCTGAGATAAATGTTTTAGTTTTGGTGGTGGTCTAACTTGACAATATACTTGAAGTTATAAGGAAAAATTGTAGGGATGGCTATATTTTAACTTTAACAAATGCTTTGATAATGGCTAAATGATTAAGTAAGATTGAGTGTTCAAATTTGTGCTATTTCTTGAACTTTTGAGACCATAAAAAAAAAAGTTTTTTCTTCAAGTTTTAATCCATGTTAAATCAGGAATTTAACTTAATATTTTAGCTTCCGGTAAAAACACCTATTTTTAGCCTAATAAAACCTTATAAACACCGCTGTGTAAGTGGTCCATGGATGACAGACTCACAAAATGTGGTCCAAATGATCGGTCCTGTGGTTGCTCACCCCATCAATTAATTACATTTGATTACTCACTCCGTAATGTATTATAATCTTAATTTAATTCTGATTCCCTGAGTTTACAAAGGAAAGAATCGGCTTTTACTAGTGGGGTGTTTTGGCCTTTCCCAAGATCATCGCCTTTTTCCCACAGTAATCTGGGATTATGCATTGGGGTCCACAGGTTACATAAAACCCTACGAGCTGAGCATGAAATATGTCCCTTTTTGGATTTCAGGATGGTTTTGGGGTCTCCATGGGGTTCTACTGGGAATGAGCAATTTTTTGGCACTTTCATTCTGCTTGGTTTGGGAGCACCTTTCAGCCCAAACATGGGATTTATGTAGAGACTCTTCTGTAATTGACTTCCACAAGTTCCTAGGTACTCAGATTTTATTTTAAAATTGTTTGCTGTTTTTGTGATCATGGTATCTTGTCACAATCCAGCTGGGATAGTAGTCATGCGACCACAATGTGTCCACAAGCAGATGTACTGGCGACTCAAACTTACGAGTCAAAACTCACATTTTCCATTGGACAATTGCAAGTTTATGAATAAATTGTGTACTCAAATAATTACAGTACATAAGCAAATGTCATAAGGACTGTCAGCAGGGGTGCTTAGGAGGGCAGCAGGAGTGTGCAGAAGGTATAGAGGGTCTAGGAAGGCCCCAGTAATGTACACAGAGCGTGGAGGGTGACTGGAGTGCGACTGGAGTGTGCAGAGGGTGCAGTGGGAGCAAGGAGAGCGGTGGGAATGCGCAGAGGGCACAGAGGGACCTAGAAGGGCGGCGGTGGTGTGTACAAAGCAAGGAGGGTGCAAGGGTGGCAGTGGGAGGGCGCAGCGGGGGCCAAGAGGGGCAAAAGTGTGGCAAAGGTGTGCGGAGGGCATGGATGGGTTTAGGAAGGTGGTAGGCGTGCGCACAAGACGCGGAGGGGCTAAGAGGCTGGCGGGTGTGTGCACAAGACGTGGAGGGTGGCAGGAACTGGGAGGGCGGCGGCGGTGCACACAAAGCACAGAGGGGGCGGGAGGGCAGTGGGGGCACGCAGATGGCGTGGGGGGGCATGGGTGTGATGGCAGCCTGTGCGTGCTGGTACAGACGTAGGCTGCGGTTGGGCAGTAGTCTGGGACGTGTGTGGGATGTGGCAGCGCGTAGGTGTGCAGGGGTTGTGCCATGGCATAGGTGGTGGCGCCACACGTACGTTGAGTGCATTTGCACGTGCTCCTACTAGGATGTGCGTGTGGCGGGTGGGCGTGCACGTATGGCCTGCACTGCAACCCCTCACGTGAGTTTGTGTCGTTGCGGTGGAGCGGCCATTGCGATACCTGCCGTGGTGAAAGCGGCGGTGTCGACATGGCCCGGTATTACGCTCCCGATGACATGTATCCCAACGAGATGTATCCTGTCTGTGTTGCCGCCTTCATCATTGTGTGCGGCGATGGTGGTGACTTGGCTATTTGGGCTTGCGGAGGTGGCGATGTTTCGTGTGTGACTTGCTGCTGACGTAGCAAGAGTGTATGCTCTTGCATATGTCAGCAATGCTCACGTGACCCTTTGCCTGGCAACAACTGGTAATAGTATTTGTATTTTGAATACTAAGACAGAGTATGTAACCATCACTTGCGCAAAAACATGTTCACAATGTGCACCTACATTACCAATTTGGAAGGTTCAAATGCATCCAAGTGCCTTTGATCACATTTTAGCCAGTCTGATATTCATGGCCCCTTGGAGCACATGGGGACATCATGTACAAGTACTTGCAGCATAGGTTGTATACAAATGTCTACATATTGTAACATAAATATAAGCTGTCTTAAATCTCAAATGCATGACTGTATGCACAAAAACATGTGCTAATCATAACTCCAACTTCCTCATAAAAATGGGTTACCAAGTTGGTATAACCAAACTTTGACTTAGAAACGTTTATCAGAGATTAAATCTATGGATTGTTGGTCAGCAGTATTATATGTAAAATCTGTCCCCAATTGCTGCCAGCCTGCATAGTAGTTTCCATGAAGTAGAAAATGGAAGAATTAGCTTTGAAAGGGGCAGGGATTGATTACAACAAGTTTTTCATAGGACACATACATGCTCACAATTTTCTAATGAATAGTGCCTACACAGGTTTTGATAATGTAACTCAACAGGTAGACCTGTGACAACATTGATCCTAAATCCACGCTTCCAAGGGTCCTATTGAACATCATTAGATACACTGAGAAAACCAAAGGGAATCGGCTCATGTCATGCACAGCAGTGGCCCATTTCACAAGTCTTCTACGTTTCACCTTCTCGCTCTAGGTCCATAGGTCTGACATCTTGAATGAACCAAAGATTCATCTATATTCAATGCCCGGCGCACTTGCGTCAGTGCCTGGCATTGAGTGGTCTTTAAACCTACTCTGCTCTGTGTTCCACATGGAATAAAAATAGACGGACCAGGGGACGCACCGTGATCAGAGAAATAAATTCGTGAGCTTTAGACATGAAGAAGGAACGTACTGAATGTCAAGAAAGTATCAGACACCTTTAGATGTTGTTGCTGGATAAGCCATTTCTCTCCAAAATCTCTGTCGCCAGGTCTGTTTGGTCTCATGTCACCCTTTGATACTCAATTTTGAGATTCCTAGCCCCAATCTCTGCCACCACCAGAAAACTCGCACACAAAAGACACTGCCACGGCAACCACAACCCCCAGTGCGCCCCTACATCCACTCCCACACCAACCTCTGCCCCAGCAACCGAAACAGTCACTCTCCTCCCCTTTGCACTCTTCACTCCCAAATGCTACCCCCACCGCCGCCCCAGCAAGCACGACCTTGTCACTTAGTACACCGTTTCCATTGACACGCAGGCACACAGCAAGGCAACTTAAAGGAGGACAAGGACACCGCCTACAGGTCGATGGCGGGAAGGGGAATGCCAAGGATGGTAGCAGGGACGGCGGCAAGGTCTGGCACAAGCGAGGAGGGATGTCCTTTGCCAGTGGAAATCTTTTGGAAATCCCATTTCCTTCTTTCCTTCCTTCTGTAGCCCTCTGATGGCACGCCCCCATCCACAGCCATGACATCGACGTCGCTCCAGAGTGGAAGCAGCGGCAAGGCAAAGAGCATGTGCAGACAGCATACGTGGACAGTCATGGAGGTGCCGTTGGCGGGTGGCAGGAGTCTGACACTGTGGAATGCGCCAGCGATCAAGTCTTTTTATTTTGCATCGCCGACGTCGCTGCTCCAGCCTTTGTTCCCCAGCAATGATTTTAGCCCCAAATCTACCTGAATACACTAAAGTTTGATCTTGTGCAACTCTTCGAAAGACAATATATACCTAAGTCTAATTTATGGAGTCCAGCAGGTGAGTCAGGTTGGATGGTGTACATGGCATGTGAGTTGTAAGTAATGATCTTTGCTTGCTTCATTTCTTCGCACCGTACATCATAAGTTACTTGTTTGATTGACAGATCATATGACTATGGCAGATTTTTCCTTTCTTGATTTTTCCTTTCTTTTATCCTTCAGACTGAATTCTGAGCCATATTTCCGGTATTTCTAAACAGCACAACTCAACAATGATTTATTTCTTCGTATCCTTATTGTAGCTAAATTGGGAGGGGTTAGTGGTTGCCACTCCTTTGTGCATCTCCAGGCGGTGTGCGGTCTCAGGCATTAAAGGAAGGAAAACACTTATAAGTGTCTATAATTCTTCAGTGTCTATAATTCCTTACCTTCCTTGAGACGATGACCACCGGCAGCAAAATTGAGTCTGAAGAAGTTACTATCGCCTCCTCAGACCATTGTCAACTTGAACATCATGATGTGGCTACTAGTAGGCATGGCAGTGGTCCTGCCAAGATCACAACTCTTGAAGTATGGTATTATATTTTCTCTTGCCTTTCCATTCTAATTATCAATCTTATAGCTCACAAAGATCCAGCATGAGCTCCAGCACAGCTGGAAGAGATTCCAGCATGTAAGTAGTTCTGGCACATTGGCTCGTCTGATCTAACTCTTGGTTTGCAGCACAAGTACCAGAACTCAATCCTAATAGAGAAGCATGTAAGCAAACCTCGAGAAAATATGTATCCACACGTTTATTGCCATCTTCTGCTGTGTTTACAGAGGACACTTCTTGCAATTCTGGAGTGTGGTGTTTGCAATGAAACCATGTGCGAGCCCTGCATGTGCGTAATCTATTGATACATCTGCTGTTGATGACGTGCTATGCTGATTCCAGTATAGGTTATGGTGTTGTGGCCATGTATTTTGTAACCAGTGCCTTGAGCTCTGGTTTCAGCACAGGGTGGACCCCTTTACAGGTAAACGACTGCCACGCATCTGCCCAAAGTGCCGTAAATGCATCAGGGCCAAACCAGTCATCACCTATACAGTGCGCAACATGCTCGAAGTGTTTGCAAAAACAGTTCCGCTCAAGGCTGGAAGCCCTCCTTCCCACTAGTGGCTAACAGCATGAGAGAGTTTTAGTACTTACTTTCCAAAAAAAAAGAAGAAAAAAGAAGAAAAAAAAGAGAACGAGCTTACATATAAAACCATGATAATTCTATGGTGCGGGATGACCTCATGAAGTTGAATAGTAGAACTTGGGGCGATCTGGTAGTTTGGAGCCTTGAATCATCAAGAGAATGCAGGGAATGGCTGTGGAGGGCCATGGCCACTGTAAATGAAGCTGGCGCTAAGTCGGGGGCCGTGCCGCTACTAGTGACTTGTTTACGTGTGTATAAGGTTGTGTCGTCCCACGTTCTACAGTAGTCTACGGTCATGGCTCCTCATTATCTCTGTGTCTGTAATGTTGCTAAATGTTATCTAGGCACTGAAATTGATCCAAAAACCGGGAAATCTATCAGCAGACAATATCTTCCTCATAGAACATGGAATACTCACAAAGAGGTTCAGCAGGAAGCAGATATCTCTGAACAGACAGAAATGTTGGCAAAGATGACTCTTATTCGCACCATAGCCTTGACGGACGCAGTAGCAGATGAAATCACACCCACTGATGTTGGTGAGGCTAAAGAGGATCATAGTCCAACCAGGAGGAGGCGCCGAGGCATCGATGTTGTTCAAGTTCCAGGTGAGAGCCAATCCAGTCACAACCAGCAGAGAAACGCAGACCTTGATCTGATCAGTTGCAGTACTCATGATTTATTGCACTTGGGACATGTCATCGATCAAAGACTCGGGGTGTTCTCTCCTCCGCAAACACTCAAGTTTAAATCGGTCCCTGACCTCAGATTCTGTATGTCTCTCAATATACTACTGGTATACCAAGCACTGGGCCTTTTTCTTTTGCTTCACATCGACATCCTGATACTGCCAGGATTGAGGGGTTTGAGTCATTATTGATTGATACCTTGCGTGGCTTGAATTCCGTCAACTGCTACGGAAACAAACTTCTTATTGACCAAAAGAGTCACTTCACTAACAAAGTAGTCTCGATGCTCCAACGTTTGGATAGCATCAAGAAAGTTGAATGGGAACACCAGCAGATGCTGGCGCAGAGAGAACAGCGGGCCATTAATCTTGCACAACAAGATCAGTCAAGCCAGTTGAACATGAACACCAGTGAGAGTCTTATTCTTATCTTACATGTATCTTTGTTGACACTACTCCAACAGCTAAATTCATGCAACAGGAGTCGAACGAAATGGACTTGCTACCTCTCATTAGCATGTTCATCGTTGCAGTTTTGCATTTGATGTGTCGAGTTTCCCGAGCATGCTGCAACTTTGTTCTAGTGGCATTGCACTACCTTCTTCAAACAGCCCTGGGATTGTCTCACCCCGTCAATGAATGGTATCAGAAAAGAACTGTCGATTCCGTTCCCAGAGACGTCCGGACAGTCCTGTCTCATTTCAACATTGAGCCAGTCCTAATTTCCTATGTATTGTGCCCAAAGTGTTGTGCACTCTATTTACAGGAGCCCTTGGAAGAAGAGGAGGCATATCCGGAGCGCTGCAACCACGAAGAGACTTCAGGAAGCCAACCATGTGGTGCACTTCTCAGAAAGACGCGTCTCATCAAAGGACAACAATATTCCTTACCAATCCAACCCTACCTTTTCCAGGATTGATATGTCACCCCGGGTTCGAGGCACTATTGGAAAAACCTCTCCATTCCGTCACGGAACCCCCACGCGACGTCTACGACGATGTTTGGGATGCTCCTGTGATCCGTTTGTTTTTGGGCCCAGACAGGACACAATTCTTTGTGTATAAGGGAACAGAGCTTCGATTGCTCTTCAGTTTTTCTTACGATAATTTCAACCCATATCACAACAAAACAGCAGGAAAAAAGGTCTCTGTGGGCAGTATATTCCTGGTTTGTTTGAACCTTCCCCCAACCCTGCGCTATAAAATGGAGAATATGTACTTGGTAGGTATCGTTCCTGGTCCCAAGCAGCCCAGTCTCACCCAGTGGAATCATTTCGTCCGACCACTCGTTGATCAACTGGACGTGTTCTACAATCACGGCTTTTTTCTCACGCAAACTCCCCAATATTCGAACGGGTGCACCGCCAGAGGTGCCCTCATACCCATCATTGCAGACCTGCATGCTGCATGGCAATTAACTGCTTTTGGGGCCTTCAGTTCTATTTTTTTTGCACATTCTGCAGTCTACAAGTCCAGGACATTGAGGAGGTGGATCCAATGAAATGGCCACGGGCGCGCACCTGTGATGAGCATCGTCGCTATGCGATGGCCTGGCTCAACGCCGAGAGCACAGAGAAGTGAGTATCTCTGTTTCAGGAGAAAGGGGTCAGGTGGAGCGAGTTTCTCCATCTCTCCTATTGGGATCCTACCAGGTATCTGGTTTTCGACTCTATGCATGGCTGGTTCCTCAACGACTTCGAAAATCATGTCCGTACCATGGTTGGGGTCAGTTGACTGAGCCATCAGGTGACGGTACCTCCACACGAGGGTGCCCAAAAGGTCATGCAGTTACTCAAGATGAACTCATCCTTGCCCTGGAAGCCGTTAGGGATGACTCTCAGACCGTGTTGGCAGCCATCCGCAAGCCCGTGCTGTTTCAGCTTTGCGAGGTTTGTGACTTGAGACGTGCAGGGACACGCTTACAGATGCAGCGAACATTGGCCAAGTATTATGTATGTGAAAACGGTCTTGATGTTATTCTATGCTCACTCAAGATCTAGAATGACCACCCCGACTGTCTTCATGCAGGTATCACCACGCACGAAGATATGCCTGAAGAATCTGAATCTGAATCCAAGGCTGAAAAGCAGGAGAGAGTCCTCACTAATGCGTGGTCTCGACTAATGAAAACTACTCAAGATCAATTGGATAAAGACACAAAGTATTTCATGAATTGCAGCAAGGAGACCCTTACCGAACTGTGTGGCCAGCTGGACATCACCTTCTCTCGGGGGGAGAACAAAATCGATTTAGTGAAGAAGCTTCTTGCAAAGGTCAATATTATAATATTTTTTATGTGTGCCTTCTTTTTGATAGCCCTGCATAGCAAATCAAAAGCCCTCAGGAGGACATACCGAAGGGCTTAGTGCTCAGTGAGGATATGGTGCAGGAGATTGATGCAGATATCACTAGGACGGTCCTTCCATCTTGGGTTGCGGCGAGTCCTTCAAAGTTTGGGTCAAGCAAACACGGAAAGCTCAAAGCTGATGAATGGCATACAACAGCATTAATTCGACTTGCGATATCATTCCCACGTTTATGGGGTCCCTTAGGTGGTCGACACACACTAATGCTCGATAATTTCATGCACCTAGTTGCAGTGATAATCATAGGCAACGCTCTCACAATTGTGCACAACCCGATGAAGGAGAATGGAGCAACTAAGTCCACCGCTGCTATGTACTGTGAGGCATTCCAATCTTATCTCCAGGGTATCATCAAATTATATCCTACCGCCAAAATGAAGCCTAATATGCATATGTCATATCATATTGGCAAACTGTTGGAAAAGTATGGTCCCGTTCATAGTTGGCGAACCTTTGTCTTCGAGCGATTCATTGGGTTGATACAAAACCTTCCTATTAACATGCACTTTGGTTTGTCTTGTTATCTGCTCAAACCATCAGATACATTGGAGGTTAATTAGCTGTTATGTCCATTTTCAGGAGAACTCAAACATACCTTTATGCGATCCTTTTGTATGGCTGTAAACATGAAAGCTTTAGTAACTGACTCAGAATCGCAAGCTATTCAAGACCTTCGGCAAACATTTCTGACTGCATTCGCTGGTGATGCTCAAGGATTACTTCTATACCATTTGCTAGGTTTGGAGAGCAAGGCCTCTGAAACTTCCAGACATGAAGAAGTACTAAGCAAAGCGGCACGAAAATGACTTGATGCCGGCACTCATGACCTTCTTGCTAAATACCTCAATGCTGACAGCATGTGGGTACACGGTACTGCCCCATATGTCTTAAGCACTGATCATGACGATGAACAGATCCCACTACAGCCGTTGGTGTGGTCCCTCACTCAATGCCGACAAGGAGGATTTTGGTATCAAAGGGTACGGCCAACAGAGTCAACTTGGAATCTGAAAGAGCCATTTGGACCACACAGAGATAGTCACGTCCTTGTGAAGACACTGGCTGATACACTCCCAAGCCCCTGTTCAATCCAGGACATTTTTGCACATCACCATGCCATTCCAGGGAACAGTGAGCCAATCGTCCAAACATTTTTGATTGTACAGCGGTACTCGGAACTTCGATTTGAAGACGAGAAGTTCGACTATTGGCGGAAGTACTCAGTTGGCGGCGGAAGGCTTTACTATGATGACTTACAGGAGAAAGCAGAGATCTCACGTGTCAGCGACATCATTTTTCACTTTGCCAAGACACCATATGCACTGGGCGAGCTTCCCGGCCTTTCAGAAGCTTGTATACATGTTCTCCCCTTAAACTGGGTGAGTGATCTCTCAGCCTTTCCCTGGAATCTTATAAATGATATTTTGGAAAGCATGATTCATAGTTATTGTCAAGTTCACGCATATATCAAGGGGTGGATGAAGAATTTTCTGTGGAGTGAAAATGGGAGGGAGGCATTATACGTGTTGAGAGAGGACGTTTGAACAAAGGTGCAGCAAAGAGAAAGAGAGGGATGGAATGGGAGGGGGATAAAATATATTAGCATGGCGTGTTGATTGTTTAAACGAAATGAGGTTCCCACACTGGGCGTTCGAAGGGGTGGGATGAGAAAAAACATGACTGGGGGGGATGTGTCACGCACTTGTGTTGTGGTCCGTGTGCTGCTCTGTCTCGAGGCAATAGAAAGAGGAAATAAGAGGGATTAAAAACAGAGCTGGTTATTGGACTTTGCTCCCCGTCCTTGAGTCAGCAAAATTTCAATATGTATGTGGCCACGACACGCTCCTACATCAAGCACGCCTACCACATGCTTGCCTGCGAGAAGTAGTTAAAAAATTCCTCAGCACAAGGCTCTGAATTCCCTGTCCTGAATGAATTTGTCATGCCCCCATTGAGTCTTTTAACGCGCTCTTTGACGATTCTGATATGCTGCAGGGGGATGGTAACAGGTGAGGCTGATGAGGATCCTCATGTAGTCTTTGAATAGGGCCAAGTGGGAAACTCCAGGGGACAGGGTGGCTGGGGCAATCATTTGACATGTGCGTTCCCTTGCTGCTAGCAGCCTCTGCTCGAATCATGCACTGTGACTTGCAGATTCATTCTCTCCATTATTCAGTCTGAATCGAACAAATTTTGGAGCTTTGAATTGCACTCAAGGACTTTTTTCTGCTTACCCGTCTCAGATCGGTCGGGTTTCTTGACAATTGAAAGCTGGATGCGCCAAGTCACGTGCAACTCAATCATGCTGACAATTAGCATGCTAACTTGTTCTGCACCACCAAAAATTAAGTCACCCTTCCTTCGGTTTCAAAGGAGCTGGGACAATTAACATCCGCTTGGCTCGTGTGCGTGTATTCCTAGCCTGTGCAACAGATTCTCGCTAATGCCAAAACCTCTGGCCATCGGAAATGTTGTGTGCACATCTTGCTGTTCTCTCTCTTTAGGAGGACTTCATGGGAATGCAGGCCGGTCGCCCTCCCCTCCTGCACAAAATTTGATGACGTCCCTGTGATTGTTGTCATCTCATCCTCATCACCCTCATCACATCTGACTGTGTCCTCTCCCACAAGAACCGCGCTACCGCCCGTGCTCTCGAGCGTAAGCGCAAAGGCGTCCAGGAGGACGGTGATGTTGACCCCTCAGATGAAGCAAGATGGAAGAGATGCTATTAACGTGGCATTACAGTGGGCAGCACGACTATCCAGATATCAAAAGCGCAGGTTTTAGCTGATCTCGAGGTCGCTCTTGCCCAACAACTTATGCTCTGCCTTCTCAGCCGATGTTTTCTTCTCCTTCAATACCACCATCTCAATACCCTTGCGCCACTGTCAATTATCCAATTCCAGATGCTTATTCTTATTCACAAGCTAGACCTCCCAAGTTCCCAATCCTTGGTCTCTATTCTCTTCTGTACAGCCTTCTGCGACGCAAACACCAGGTTCTTTAGCACCTGTTGAGGGACCCTCTACTGATATTGCGGACCTTTTCAACATTACTGAAACCAGGGATTGTTTGAAGCAGAGACTGTTTGTGGTACGGGTACACTTGTGGGGTGACGGAGCAAGTGCGCTGGTGCTAGAGCAAGGTGCGCTGGCGAAGTGGGATGTTGCATTGAATATACATGAAGGAGTATGAGAGAAGCATTATGAGTTTCGTTAATGACATCTGATATGGCCAAGTGTGTTCTTAAGTTTTTGTATCATTGCAATGGATGCTTACCATTGTGTTTTAGACAATGTTCTGGGGTTGTTCCGTTTTTGTACGAGCATATGCCTCTTCAATGTACACAATGTGGGATATGGTTTCTGGAGGCAAAAAGCAGATGGAAGACCATCTTGACATGCATTTCTGACAGAATAGAAAAGCCAGTCAGGGTGTTGGTCACCGTCATTGTAGAAGTTAGTTTGTGGGTGCAGACGTGAGTACTCATGACAAATTTCTGCTTGAATTTTTGAACAGCTTTGTGCTCTGAAGGATTGGGTTGATGATGTCGTGGTGTATGCAAAATTAAGCGCCAGACGGATGGCTCGAGCGCGAAGGTAGCAGCAGCAGCAGCAGCAGCAGCCGATGAAGAAGCTAAACTTCATGAATCCTACGTTGTTGTGCCTGCTGGCAACAATGCAAAGTATATTCAGTGTTTAAAGTCTGAATTCTTGGAAGATGATGTTTGGAAGAATGCCATCATGTCCAGGGAAGGGTGAGTTGACATAACCTCTAAATTAAGCAGAATCTGACTTTAGTCCTATTAGATTTACCACACTGTCCAAAAAGAGGTCTGCAACCAAAGGCGCGAAGAGAGACATTAATATCTCAAGAAAAGTCCTTCATGGGTATGTCTTGCAAGTAATCAACAATATCAACAATGTGCAGTGAGGAACTACATTACTCCCAGGTCAAAGACAACATTCGGTTAATAAAAACAATACTTTTGCTTGAACACAGACATACATGAGCATCAGGTGCACCATCGCAAAGCATACTATTCTGAATCCCTACAGACCACTACGTCCTTATTCACCTTGTCCCAAGATATCCCCCGCGCGATCAATCAAATCCACTCCATGGAATTCCTCCATATCGATCAACTCGAGAGTTGGGGGCAAGTTCTGTGGAACCAAATCCATCGGGAGCACCTGAGGCTCGTGCTGTGTGGGACTGATGCTTAACAACTCCAACAGTGTTGTTCTTAGGAAGGCTCAGGGTCAGTTACGTGATGAAACACAGTGACATCACTTACGTTCCTGCGAGAACATTCCCGCTGTGCATCAAGATGTTTGCGGTGTATGCGAGGATTTATTTGACGAGTTTTATCCCCGGAGATTCTGGGAATATCTCCAGGAACGTGATTGCCATTGTAACAAGCTGCTTGGTGACTTTTATGCTCAGGCAGGAAAATTTTAGAGTTTAGGGCATTTTAACTTGGGTTTGAGTAGTTTAAGAACTTCGGTGCCTGGTCATTGGAGTTTTGCGCGAGTCGTACTTGGACGCAGACAACGAACTAGAGCGAGGTTTTATTGGGAAGTGACACAGGTGCTCTTCTGTAGAGATATCAGTCGTATATGCTGCCTCAAGGACGCACATAGAGGTGAGCACCTTTCTGTAACGAATCACCTGCCATTCATAATCCCAAGTGGCGTGGCTCTACGCTGTCAGTCAATTGTTTGCATTACCCATATCTCCCTTGCTGAGATAGGACCGGACAGTACGGTGAGTGACAAAAACATTCCACAAAGACAATTGACTCACTTGCAAACTGTCCCTAGCTAGCTTTATGAAGTTAGAGCTTTTGTTCTCGTTCAAGACCTGGACAGATCGCAATCGTTATGTGTGGAGCTTGTAGAGCCAGAAGGAGGGCCTAGATGCGCGAAGCTGGAGTGGGAGCCATGCCTCAGATCCAAGCTTGGAGCCGGATGAAGGAAGGGAGGACTTACAGTTGAGTTGGCTTGAAGATCAGCCATTGTTTTCACACCCAAGCCTTGCAAGCCGATCAAGCACCTGTGTAAACACGTCCAATGCCACCTCCACATACTGGTCCGAGAACAGATTGTTGTACCACATGCTGTCGCGCAGCATGATTTCGAGTAGGAGACAAGGCTGCACATGGATGCCACACCGACAAAGATCAGCACATCGCTGCACAAATGCAACACTTTGCACCCACATGCAGCATGCTCTCCATCTTTATATCCCGTTCCGCTGTACACAACCAATGTAACACTGCTGCCACTCTGGCTGCCTGTCGTCAGCGCCCAATCGCCCTGTGTCGAGATCCCTGACGATGGGGTCTGCACAGAGACTGAGCTGGTATTATGCAACGCGGGCCCATGGATGACGTCGCAAGCTGACCAGTTGAAGCTGCTCTGATTCGACCGTGAGCGTAATGTATATTTGCTACTTCCCTTTGGCTTTTTCTGCTTCCTCCCTCCATATCGTTGCCTCTCGACACACCCTTAAGCTTATTGGAATTTGCCCATGTTCTGTTCTTGTGATCTTATGGATCCTATGTACTCGGTTGCCATCCATGAACACATCCAAAACTCCATCCACTCCCCCGGCATGCCCGAATCCCCCAGGATCCCATCACAATTCAAACAAACTCGCATCCGGTAGACAGTGTGTCTACGCTGTTTCCCGACGATCAGTGCCTATTGCACCAGCGCCAGTCACACGTCATATCCACCTGCATTTGGGGGTAATGCATGTCCTCAGGTATGGCACCGCTGCAAGCACAAGACCCACTCATCATCATGCTTGTCATGCTCCATCTGCATCATTTTGGGCCGTGGCTACTGGGCAGGGCGAGTAGCGGTTGCGTCTTTACGCTTCAAGGCATGCCCAGGTATGTCTGTGCCTTTGATGTTGGTGCACCCATTCCTACTAACACTACGACTAGACAACTACCCCTCTCCGCACAACGCACCACCATAAATGTTGCATGGCATCAATGACAGCGGCCTAGCCTATACCACAGGTACCGAGTTCCACTCTGAATGCTCCAGCACTGATGCAGCTTTTGGTTCAGAGCCGCACCTTATTGAACTACAACGACCCTATCTAGGACACTATGTGTCGCCTGATGTGCTTTGCCAACCTCAAGGCCATCATCTTCAACAGCACCATTCAAGATGGGCGGCCATTACGGCCACCAGGTCCATGCATGCACACTTTCAAGCTTCGACTTGTCACGGAGGTGGCGCTCTAGCCACCAAGCGTAGACTGGGGACAGTGGGGACAGAGGTGAGCAAGGCTGCTGTTTGACAATCTGCCATGGTGCTCATCCACTGCTGCAGCGCTCGCCTGCGGTGGGTCCTAATGCTACCAGCTATCTGGCTTCATCACCGCAACCTTATCCTTTCGGTGTCCCACACAATGGTACCATACAGTCGGGCAAAGGGTTTTCGCGACAAGTACCGGTCAGGGGAGGAGAGGGATCGGTGGGGTGGCCCGTGGAGGAGAGTGTGTCACGCTTGCGGTGCATTTGGATGCACTGTTGGATGCGCGGAGATCCTATGGAGCCTCCATGTGAAGCGTCTTTTTATTGTGTCTCTAGGAAAAAAAAAAATTAGCGCTTTGAGGCACAGAGCCAGTGAAGTGCACCAGAGACAGTGCACCAGCGCAGGAGAAAATGCGCCAGCGCAAGTGTGCAGGGTGCACTGGCAAAGTCATGAATATTCATGAATCTTGTTCAATCTTGTTGATTCAATGTGATTCTTGTGGAATCTTATTGATTCCACAAGATTCTTTGTTTACGGTTTTCCCACTGAGGAAAACATCAGGAAATCCTGCCTTTTTTCATGATTTTCTGGGAATAATTCTCATGGTTTTCTTATGTTTGGCACCAGCAAATCTGTTAGAAACAAAAGATTTTCTGAAAATTTCCCAGTTCAAAAAACTCATTTATTTTTGAGTTTCTTTGATTAGAAAAGTGTTAAATAACCATGGTTTTCTGAGAGTTTTTGCAAGGTTTCCTGGTTGCAGAACAACCTGTGGCAATACAAAATATTCTCCAAGTTTCCTGGACTCAGAAAATCATCAAAAAATCTTTGTCTTTGGCAAGAGTTTCTTGCATGGATTTCTTGGAATGATTTTTAGAATTTTGTGAAGATTTTCTGACTCAGAAAATTGTTGTTTGCCTCCAGTGGAGGGCTCGGCCTTAAAGGGGAGATACTGTTAGAACCCATATCCATTCTCCGAGTTTCTGACAATCTCCGAACCTCCTTTGCCTACAATCTCCAACAATCTCCTTTCCGACAATCTCTTTTTTCCATAAGTTTTTTTCCGACTTTTTCCAAAATCTCCATGTAAACATCCTTAGTCATCCTTCAGAGATCAATCTCCTGATCTTATATCCATCTGTCCTATCTCTGACTTCTTATTCATTTCCATTCACCCCATCTCGGAATTCCATATCTCGTATCATTACCTGTTCTGTCTCCGATTCGGCATCCTCAGTTATTCCTTAAACATGCTTGTTGTCCATCTCTTTCTCTAGTTTGAATATTGATTGGTCATTATCATTGGTCACATTGCCTATCATGTATATTGATGTATATAATGAGTCTCGCATAGTGATTATATTCCAATCATCTTCATTCTGATTTCTCCAAAAAGATAATCCTTACCTTAATCCTCTTCAAACACTCTTCCACTCTTCTCCGATTTTCTCCGACGTTTTCCAAAAATACTAGCTAAGTCTTGACTAGCCATCCTGTCATTGATCCTTCCATAGATCTCTGACTATTCCAACATTCTCCGAATTCCGACGTGTCAAGAAACCTGAAATACCAGGGCATGAGAATCCAAGAGGGCGCAATCCATAAGTTGAAGCCAAGCCCATCCAATCCCGATATTCCAATATTTCTGACATTTTCCACAACTCCAGTGAAAAGCAATTTGCTCTTTAACACTAAGTGCTGCCTCATTGCATCATAGTATACAATGCCAGCCAAAGATAGACTCTTATGGTGGTTATGTGTGTCTGGTGTGATCATATTGTGTGAGATTTCAATCAAGTAAGCATTTGTGAGATGGAACACCACTAATTCAGGTGCACTGGTATATACCCATTCTTCAACAACTCTTCTTCTACAAAAACATTGTCTTGCTGTTGTATGTTTTGTGGTTAGTACTTGGTACCATTGTTGAACAGTGTGATTTTCAGGTGATTCTGAAAAGCCAGCCAATGATGCACCTCTGTCCCAGTTAAATATGTCACATACCACAGACAGAGAGTTTCCTGTCTTAGGAGCAAATCCCATATCACAGGATGTACAATGTGCATTTAACATCATAATTGGTATAGATAGATTGAACATCTCTTGGGCTACATCATCAAGACTAGTGTAGGCACCATTAATTGGAAAATTGTGTGCATGTGTTCGATGGAGATCTTGTTGAAATCGATCCCTGGGCCTTTCAAATGTAATTGTTCCATTTTCTACTTCTTGAAAACTACTATGCAGCAATTGTGAATGCCTATTGTGCAATGCATAATTATTATATGCCAAGTTATCATTCTGTTTCCATGGTGAGTGCATGATTGTGATCAGGGAATCGGAAGCACAGGAAGAGGTTGCAGAATTCCATTGTACCCCTAAAGGGCCAGGGTTCTCCTGTCCGTGTGGTGGAAGATGATCTTTCTTTGTCTTCTTTGTCATTGGATCAGCCAGATATTCTATTTCTTTGCATTGTTTGTTCTTCTTGACACCAATATCCTTTCATGGATCATGACTAAGGTATAGTAAAGGTTTGGACCCTTGTGCCAGCACATATGCAATGTGTGAGAATTTCCCTTTCTTGTTTTGTGTATTATCATATTTAACTAGCTGGGTGTGGGCCAGTGCTTGCACATGTCAGGTACCATTCCCTGGAGGAAACAAAATTTCCCTCTTCTCCTTTTCTTCTTCATCTTGTTATTCCTATTCAATCTCCAACCACATTGTGGATGACTATGAAGAAGTAACACATGATCCAAAGCACTCAGTGCGTACATACTAAAATTATAGTGGGTTCACCTGAGCATCAACCAGCAAGTTTTATCTTTGTTCTCACCTACTTATCCCTATCATTTCATTTCTTCACTCCCTCTCTGTATACTCACATGATTTTGAATTGTTGCCATTAATTTTACATATCAACACCCTCCTTAATTTGGCCAAGCTCATACAAGTGAATACCAAAGATGTAGGTCCTATACCCCTAGGCCTATTTTTTGTCTACTACTATCTGGTTAACTATTTCCTCCGACCTTGAAGCATTATAGAATTCTCTCCAATGGAAACATACCATTTCCGGCAGTCACTTTGAAAGAGTCATTAAGATTTCTGTTTGCAAGGAGAAGAAGCCAGCTACTTGGCTTCATTCATTCAAGTGATCAGTTTCTGATTTTGTCCACTTATGTGTTGTGGTTCGGTAAGCAAGGCTCCCTGACATTTACATTTGACACCAGCTGAGGAAGGTGTTCAAGCATAAAGAGGTTAGCGACCAGCTCATTATCCTATGATAGCTGGTACTATGGTGACAGCTATATAGAGGTTGTTCAAACAACAACCATGGAGATTTGGAATGTCGTCCTCAAGCAACCAGTTGGTGAGTTGTGTTATTCAATATCATATTTCACTTGAACTGACTCACATCCTAGATGTCGGGTATGAATATTTTTGTGTCTTTTCATAATAGCACATGATATTTCAAGGTAGACTCTTGAGTACATGTTGACATATTGTATTGTTCAATTCATATGGATTTGTTTTTATACTGCTTAATTTATTCACTGAATTTACATTTAGAAACCGTGGACTGTAGTTCCCCAAGAGCAGAGATCTTCAAAATGGGCATGACAGTAGCATAGCATACAGACGGTCAAAACCAACACAGTCATGCAGAAAAATGAGGCTCACCTGGAGTTATAAAGTTGAAGAAGTCAATTCAAAGTGTGTTTGGTCTTAGAAATGGGACAGGGGCGAAAAGGTTGAAAATTAGCAGGAGAATGAGAGGGGATGGTGGGCTAACCTGCAAGATCTCTGTCAAGAGTGTCAGAAAACTAGGGAGGATGAACAAACAAAGGGCCTGTACTTACAGAGAGAGGAAAGCCTGTAAATCTGAGTGTGGGACCGTGGAGAAAGCAGCATGGCCATTCTGCCCCTATAGGATGGGATAGGGCAGTAAGCAGTGGGAAACAAGTGAAGACATACCTCTGGGATTGGACCCACAGCAGCATGGAATGAAGCTGCAAAGATGCCCAATGGTCACAGGCTGCAGGTGAATCAAAATGAAGGAAAGGCAGGGTAAGTGAGCACACGTGGCTACGGTGCTTAGGAATGGCCCTTGAGAAATTGCCACGCAGGGTGATGTGCTGCTACGACCGACTCAAACACATACCTAAGATCGACTGTGACACCCATGAACATGAAACCTGGACAAATATTCATACAAGTTAATCGTCTTTCGTAAACTCCTAAAATGGAATTGTTTTTTACAAAACACCTTTTTCACTTTTGACTAGGTCCTTTTGTATGGTTGAGGGTTTGGTTGTTTCGTGTGGTATTTGTATTTGCTGTTGATGTGATGTGTGGTGGTGGTATATTATTTGGGCATATGGGGTTAGCTAGGTCGTGATAGTTATATTGGTAGTTTTGCTGTTTGGGTGTAGTCTGAGTGTGGGTTGAGGTAGGCACAGGGCATGGCATGGCATATTGTTTGTTGTTGTGGACTCTATAAGTTTCAATTTTGTACACTGTGAAAGACTGAGAGTGGTAGTGGCCAGGCAACATTGTGGAGGTCTGCCCCAACCCCAACCGCTAACCCTACCGCTAACCATGTCATCTACTGCTAACCGCTAACCGCTGTTCTCATCTGACCGCTAACCGCTAACCCTAACACTGACATTGAGGTCCGTGTTAACGGCTAACTCTCCTTGGTTGGTCTCTTCCTGCATCTATTTATCTTGCCTCTCCATTTTCTTTAAATTTTTTAGGATGGGGGCTAGAATGACTGGAGGATACAACTCCAAGAGATATGAACAAAGGTGGGAAAGAAAAGGAGAGGTGGGGAGACGGAAGAGAAAACAGGTGGAAGAGGAGACTTGAAAATCAGACTGTTCTAGATAATTATCCCTCCTCCATCTCTACATCCACCTCAGAATCTGTGGCCTTTGTGCTGGTGGCTGGTCATTGTGTGTCCATATAGGATATATTTGGGCAAGTATCCTTAAGGGTGTGTGTTGTGTTTGCTTTCATTCCCTGCAGTGTGGTCCTTGCTAGAGATGGGTGCAGTGGATTTCTGTTCAGTGAAGTTCATAAACTGAACCGATTATTTGTCAATTACCAGCTTACAGTTCAGTCCAGCTCACATATCAGTTCTACACTGGCTCCGAGCCCTAATCAAACATTAATAAAACATCAATTTTATTGAAAAACGACTCTAAAGACTAAATACATGTGTGGGTGTGGATGCAGCAAAGATGACTAGGATGCAGGTATGATTGTGGGTGGGTGCGCTACATTGGTGACGGTGGCAGCATGGGAGCGATGATGGTGGTGGTGTAATGGGGGCCATCAATTGCTTGTACCCCATCCCTTCACCTGTCACCGCCATCGTCCACAGCGAGCAGCTCCCCCTCTTTCCCCTCCTACAAACTCACGTCCCAGGCCTCATTTTGTTTTCACATCCGCAATATCAACCAGCCTTCCTCCGTGTTATGCCCAAGTCCACTAAGAAAAGAGGGTCACAGGGAGTGTCGCCAGACATCACACCGATGGTCCCATGTCCATTATCCACAGAATGAGTAAAGGCCTTGGGCTAGTCAAGAGACAACAACAAAGCAAGGTTTGACGTCACGCTGTACATGAAAGTATCTACGTAGTTTGGGATCGCCATCCCCGCTGACCTATCATCCACCCACAGACTCCTCTATTTCAGAACAGCAAATCCTATGCGCCCTCCACACAGGTGACAATGGTATGGGGGAACAAGTTGTGATGTGGGCTAGGTGGAGAAGGTCAGCAAAGCCCGGTTCGGCGACATGCTATGTATGACCGTATGTACCGTAGTTTGGCGAGATCGTCATCCCCACTGATCTATCATCTGCCCACCTTTCCTCTATTCCAGACCTACAAGCACATGTGAAGGTGCTGGACTCATCATGGATGGATGTTCGCCATCGGCCAGCCTCAATTTCGATGCGAACCTTCTCTTCCAGAGATCGCTGGATCTTAAAGTACGTAGTGGCTGCTAATCGCTCCGGAGGTCAACTTCATGGTTGCCCATGCACATCATCCCATGCATCATGTAGCAAGACGAACTCTGTGAGACAGACATAATCCAGCACAGTTTGGGGATCAAGGACAGCATTTGGGGGTTGAAGGGCTAAAGCGGCTTCATTATACTTCTTTATAGCTGTACGAATTGCCTGTGAACGAGCCTTCATGGCTTTTGCAATGTGAGTGCAAAACTTATGACTTATGCAGATGTAAATGGTTTGCAAATCTACATAGAATGAAGATCACGTACCAGTCCCTGATCGATTTGCCTTTGTCAGCTCAAAGAAACGGGCCACAACCAAACCTTCTACTGTATCCAATGCATGTTGCTAAGTATGGATATTGAGGTATTTCTGCATTGTCTTCCATTCTTCAGAATCCGGCATCCAAGTTTGCGAGATCTCAAGTTTGTGCTCAAGGTCAAGTAGTGCATGGCACAGGGGAAGTAACAGCCCAAGAGAATCTGTTTCCTATGAAAACGGGTAGCATATAGAGTGCGCCGTGCCAAGCTTTTCGAGTCGGAGAAAGCACCTTTGCGTCCTTCATATTCTTCAAGGCCGCTACCATCAATATATAGTGGGTGCCAGTCAAGCTGACAAAGCCAGCAATGGGCATGTCCATGAAAGAAGCCGCAACAGAACCTACCATGGTTCTGTCGCAATTTGGCCCAAATAGTGGACTATTGTCAGTGGTTGTAGAGAACCCGAACCCAATGTCATATCCACACATAATGGTTGGACCACAGGCATCTAAAAGCTTGTTCATGACCACAAGTGGATATTTCACCCTGTGGATGAAATATATGAGCCGTGAAGTCAAAAAAAAACGCCGATACACTTCCAATTCACCACTACGAAGCATGTATAGAGTCAACACTGTGCCATGGCAACACAGTGGCAAAAAGATCCCAGTCTCCAAGTAGATGCCCCAAATTTTTTTCACCACCTCCTCTGACAAATTGGTCCATTTCTCAATACAGGGTATGACCTCATCTGCACCATCAACAGGGCGTCCTTCAAGCAAAACGCTTGCAAGACGACAAAGTTCCTCATCCTGTAAGTGATACGCAATCAGGCCTCACAGAATAGTGATCAGGGGTAACACTCACTGTAGCATTTGCAGGAGGTCACTGGCGCTTCACCTCATTCGCAAACTTATTAACCTCCTCTGTTGACAAGTAATAGTCCCCATGCACCTCTCGCTCATCACGGTGTTCAATAGGGGTATACAAGATAAGATCACCGGCATCATTAGTCTCACAGATGGTGCATTCGCCTCATTTTTGTGTGTTGTTACCATCCATTGTGACTTGCATCGAGATCTTCAGGGATGGTTCACCATCAAGCTTGTACGTGCATGCAGGGCAGGTGTTCTTGAGACACCAGTCTGGGACATCTCTGCCTAGTGCACAAGCAATGCGCCCTTGAGTATCGGTGCAGATAGTAATATATATGTTGTATGCATCAGAGAAGCTGTTGTGCATTGTTGGTCGATAAAGCACCTGTCACATGACACTAGTTGCAAGTAACAATGCTCAACAAGTGAGTTACAGAATGCATTCCGCATATAGATGTCACAAAAGCCTGTGGACTCAGCTGGGGGCAACGCATGCTTAGTGTTTTGAAGTATCAAAGAAAGTGGAAGGAGACGGCGGTTTCTGGGTGATCAGGTGACGATGCAAGGTAGCCGTGCCGCGCAAGCATCATGGTGAATTCCTCCCAAGCTGCCCGAGGTATTGTAAGTTGAATATAGTCTTCATGGAAGTAATTAGTTGCAAGAAATGAAGATGAAGGCGGCAGATTGTGCACTGGTATTGGTGGGTGCCACTCATGTGCATGCTCATTACTAATGCTCGGTACCCCTTCGTGATCCCACTGAATAAAACTTTGAACAAGGGCAGGCAGCTGAACATGCCACGCCAGATTGTGCCTGTGCACGCGATCACGATGATCTCAATTATCGGCATGTCTG